>JAQBSW010011412.1:0-20171 GCA_029291075.1 Eudiplozoon nipponicum
CATCAAATGTAATAACATGTTTCCACATAGAAAGCATATGAGAAATGGTCGATCTACCTTACGTAAAGCCATGTTTACTTTTATCAAAAAAACCTGGCAATATAAATTCTAAATGTTCTAGTATCAGTCGTTCTATTATCTTCAAAAATAAAGGGATAATATTGATTAGACTATAATCACTAACGCACGTTGGCTTACTAACCTTTGGCAATAGTTTAACTACTATCGTTAGAATATCGATTGGTTATTACCAATACTTCAAAATTTTATTTATGGAGTTGCAGAGAGCCTTCATAAAAGTTAAACATAATTGAATTAGATTACCAATCGATATAACAAAGTGATATTTTTGTTGTTTTGATTTTATTTTTAACATTAATTCTGTCAATACATCATTGACAATAATAAGTCCTGCTTCCTTGTCACCCCTATGATCAGTTAGATCCACGAAATTGCTTTCGTTCTGTGGATTACATATCAAATTGCCAAATAATTGATCCAATTCACGTAGGAATTCATACACAGTTTTATCTTCAGGTAATGTGACATTTACTTTCTCCTTATATTTACTGTAGTCTGTAAGGAGTTCGAATCATAGTTTAGGGTTACTCTTCAGTTTACCCGAAATGATTCTTTTGATCATTGACAGATTAGCAGCAGTGATGAACAAATTTCATTGTCAATCAAATCTAACCACATATTTTTAATACTATTGATAAGACTTCATTTCATTAAATTATCTCTTTTAATTCTTAGTTTTCATAATTTCCTATCTATTTGCTTTGGAATAATATCCCTAAATGTAGATCTCTCAAATATATCAGATAATAACTTTAAAAAAGAAGAAAAAAATCAGCAATGTTCATTTAACACAACTTTTATAAACAATCAGTATGCTTAATTCTTTGAAAAGATTCCATTTGATTCTGCAACATTGCACGTGTGCATTCTCAAAATTTAGATCCTGTCTTTTGCTACTCCAGATGCTCCATTGTAAAATAATTTATTTGTTATCCAATTCTTTGAAACAGTTTACAACATTACAACCGTTAGATTTCACCGATGCAATTTGTAAATATACATGATCTAAGCATTACGAACCACAAATTGATTCTTTAAATCGAGCTCGTGAACTTGAATTAAACACGAAATCCATTAGAAAAAAATTGATTATTTCACAGTCATGCAGCTTATTAAAATCGCCTACCACCACATTATAACCATGGCAAACCAAAATAGATTGAAAAGAATTTGCAAATATTTGATCATTATATAAAATATCATAAGGCGCTCTGTATATCGCGGTTAAGTTCAGATTATCGATTTGTGTAGATAATGAAATGACTGCATTATATCCACTACTATGTTACAATTTCGCTTTTAATATAGATTTACTACTCAACCTCTTTTATACAGCGATCTGTATTTTCTAAATAAAGAATAGTGAGGAATGTCAAGTTCGTGGTTTTCAATGCCCCTCTTGAGCCAAGTTTCACATAATATTATAAAGTCAAATTCGTTACTTATTTTAAAATTACATAGTAAATCGTTTTTGTTCTTAACACTTCTAAAGTTGGCATAAAATAAATTATTTATAGTATACGCATATCTAAACGGTTATCGATTTTTAATGGTTCAATTTTTTGGTTTCTTTATTGTGCTTTTGTTGGGTTTTGAGGCTATCTTTCTCCACACTCTGCTGTCCACAACATTCAGAAACGATACATCGTTTATTAAATCTCTGAATCACTTGATTAAATCCTTTTATTATCTAGATCTGAAGTAAACGGTTTCCGCTTTTGATTGTTCTTTAGCTTTTTCGCTTTTGCCAATTACCTTTGGAGAAATTTACGCCTTGTCCAATTGCGATACATCGTTTTTTTGTAATTTTTCTGCCTATGGGCAAGATTAGTTTTGCTGGCTTGCTATGAATTTGATGATGCATTTTTCAAATTTTCATCAACTTACTTGATGTTTTGGACTTCCATTGTAGAAATGTTTTATCTTGTCCTCTTAAAATATTGCGACAATTAGAATATTAACACTCTATATTTAATTGTTCCTAATTGAGTCAGTGGTCGTTCGGATGGTTTTATAACGACAGGTTTTTTTGCGATCATACCTTTTGCACTCTCTCTGATATTTCATTTTATCGTCATTGGCTGTGTTTTATTTATTGTATCATTCAATTTTTTACCTCCCTTAAATCAGCAATTTCAACTGCTTTTGTTTGTCATTTTTTGGCAAAACTTTATTTGCTAGTCTATTCAGAATTTTTTCGTCGTATATATTATTTTAGGTAGCATATTTTCATTTCCATGCTTGGAAACCAATGTTTGTTCTATATAATTTCGCAATTAAAGCCTCAGCCAATTCACCAATTTTGGCGCTGAAAACTTCGTATGGTTTTTATGCCAACTCATATTTTGTAGATTATAAACAAACACCAGATCCTATTTTATTCTTTTTATTTTTGATAGAGTCATTTTTTTCTTTAGATATATCATTAAGTATTAAAGGTCCTCAATAGTCTTTTTGAATACAAATATGGAACAAAATTAGATCATTATTAAATCGTGCGCTCACAATTCTACTTGTCTAAATATGGATCAATCGGGAGCTGCTATTTAGATGAACCAATCCGATATTAATAGTAAAATATTAGAATATTAATGTTTTGCGGAAATATACACTAAATTAACAAAACACTCAACGGATAGGTAATAAGGACAAAGTAAAGTGATTGATCAATAATATGATTTCTAGTGATGAATTGGATTCTGCGCACGGTACCACATTCATTCTCATACATTCTCAGTATACTGCGTGGTAAACGTGCATAATCCTGTTAATCCGTTAAGAATTATTGTCAATTTTAAGCACTCCTCAACATATAGCATTGTAAACTCCTTTGTCATTGGTTATGATATAGCTTATATTACTTAGAAGATAAATTGTCAAACTAGTATCAGGTTTTCAAATTTTTATCTATATATACTAGATAAAATTTAGATTTAAGTGAGCTTAAGTATAATTTGTATGTGCACGAGTATTTTGGTACGTGAACACTAGATTGTTTTAGAAACTTCCCAGTTGATCACTCCTTAGTATTAGAAGGAGGAAAAATGACGAATGGTGTTTATATGTATTTCCTCTACTTATTTTAAATTTATAAAATAATTTTATAAAAAAATCGACTTTTAAGAGGACAAGCTGTCGTGGTTTCATTATCAAACACCTTTAAGAATTATTAGCAAAATCACCATTTGGAGAAAAAGCCATTGAAAAAAATTGTATCTGCGACATTTGGATAACATATTAACGATCTTAAACCATAGTGATTATAAAATGGTAATTTTTAAAAAAAATTGGCAAATCAAATTATAAAACATAAATTTATTATTGAAATGAAACCATTACCAGTATTACCAATTTTGGATGTCAACTTTCTTAGTAATGGTCATAAATTACAAAGGGTTATGATAAAATCAAATTGATACTAAACACTAATTAAATGGGAAATAAAATAGAAGGGCCGTTTTAAAGCAGTCACTTTCCCTAAGCACTGGACTCCCTTTCCAAAAAAGAAAAGAATGAACCTTTCAGAAACATCGGGAGTTTACGAAATCCCATTCAATTATTGTACTCCAATGTTTCCTGTTGATACCATGCACCTAGTCAAGGTAAAAAGACTGAACCATTTAACTGCACGCTAATAAACTAGTAGGGAAAGGGCATGGAATAATAATGAACGCGGATTGTGATAACGGCTACCAGATATTAGGTAGAAGGACAATAGCGCACTAAATAGACAACTAGCTCGCAGAACCTCTTATATTAACAAAAAACATCCTACATAAACCGTTACCCTTCTTTTTGGGACAATATACTGTCATAATTCTCGTAACGACTGAAAAATTGCTTATAAAGCCTAATTTTGAACTGGTAATAATGTGTGAAGTTTCAAGTTAATTCATCTACATTTTTTAAAGTAAATTTAAATTTATTTCACGGAACCAAAGGAAAAGCCCAATTCGTAGAGGAATAACGTTGGACTTCGGATCTATATAAGCAGGATGCAATTCCTATACTACAGAATCTCCTCTGTTTGCTAACTGTCATTGTTATTGCCCTTTCAGCTGCAAAGCCTATGCACGCATGCTGACATACTTACGTTTATCACGCTCTCCAAATAACAAAAAAAATGATCAAATGACGAAAAAGGATTAAAAAGATTGATATCGAGGCAATTTTTACAAAAAAATTTTTTTAAATGCAAGCGAGTAGGAGAAAAGTAGATGGTTTATCTAATATTGCATTTATTTTATGAAGGACACCATTTCGCACAACCTAGAAGATTTAACGAGCGTTGGTTGCACGGATGATCATAATATTTACTATAACCAATGTTGTAAAATTGATATAAAAACCAGACTCATATACTACCTAAGTTTGTCAGTATAGACATAGAATTCGATTATTTAGAAAAAGCAATTCATCGAGTAGATCGGTTTTGTCCATATTGGAACTCATCAGGTACTGGCCTGAATTTTCCGCCGGAATTTGTTTATAATGACAAATTTATTGACTTATTTGGTCCGATGTTTATATCAAGTTTGCAAACTTAATTATGGTAAACGAAAATGATCGTTGAAGCAGTAATATTAAGCACACATTAAACAGATAAACTACATGTTTTCCTAACATAATTGAATTTCGTTTACCAACATGTAAAGTAATCAAAGTGTTAATGAAGACCTGCAATGTTATTTCCCAATAAATACACGTATGTTGTCCACTAACTTGTAAAGTCGATCAACCGACCGTTTAAAACATTGTAATAAAACTTCTGAGGAAAACCAGATTATGTATGAAAATCAAAATGTGTATTTACTGACGCCAAAACTTCACTGAAACGTCGCATGCGTTTTCGACATATGTCTTATTAGATGCAATTCATTTTTCTAACCATATTGCATAAAAACGCTATTTTCAATAAAAGAACAACTCAATTTTGGTCATACTTTTATTCTGTTTTTGCACATTTAAAATAATATTAAACCTAAAGTCCTTTCGTGTCAATAAAGATTTCTAAATGTATAAACGCCCACATTACTCGTTGAAGAATTCATTTTTAATTGAATTATTTGATGACAACTTACAATTTTGTCCTTATTTGTAGCTAATGAAACTGAAAAAAACAGCGCATTCATTACATAGCCTTGTACACATTCATGGCGCTGTCGCCGCATGATAATGTAATTTTTATTTAAAAAATTAATTTATGTCTTTGATATCCTTGCCTTTAGATATAGCCAACGTGACATTAATTATGAATTTAAATTTCACTAGCCAACATCGAAGTCTAAGATTCAAAGGGACAATGTCAGCAGCGTTATTGATAAATGTTTAATTCTTCAATTTTGATGAGTTTTCTTGTGTTGAAAAGCGCGGGTGAAGTGATACAGCGAATAAATAAACAGCTATGAAAAATGTTTCTCAGGTTCGAGCCCATCTAAGATCAAACCAGGCAATTACTTAACGAGTTCCAATAAGCACCAAACCGTTAATTGGTTAAGTTGTGCTTCCTATCTTATACAATAAATTGGTTGTTAAATCGAGAATAACCAGTGTGCCGATCCTTAATATACGGCCTATGTTATTAGATAATTGATAAAAAATTGAAACAAAACTGCTATAATTTAAATACCGCGTATGCTGGGTTGGAATAAAATAATGTCAAACATAATAGTGTGTTTTTGTAGGTCACAGATTTTTTCTGTAGATGATTTAATTTATTTGAACATTTGTACAACAGTCTTTTCAATTCATCCGACGTCTGTTTGAGGTATATTCAATTTATTGATTCTAGCTCATCTTTGAATATTTAGCTTGATGCGACCTGTATTTTTGCTCGGAAATTTAAATCATAAATAATGCATGTTTAATTTATTAGATCATTGCACAGATGGTCAGACCATGGAAATTATCTGCAACAATAATATATGGACCACTACTAACACACAATTAATGTTAACCTACCAGAATAAAATTTTCAATAAGCAAATATGGGTTGTATACATGAGTCATTTGGTAAGTCTGCATAATTTAGACGCTGCATGAACTCATATCTAATAATCCGGTTATTTTTTCCTTTTAACAGATATCAAAATGTTATTAAAATAAGCAAAATTTGGATAGTTTTAATGTGACATATTTTATTAAAAACTATCCGTTTGAATTAGTATTTTCATTAAATATCATGTAGTAAATTAAATCATGTTACAATCTCAGGTTCTTCGTCATTTTTATGCACATTAGCCGAATGGAATGATATTTTCACTAGAGTTCATTCACTATGTTAGCAAAGATATCCCTTGGGTATCATGAGAATGCCACACTATATAACACACAGATAAGTGTTTATTATATATACGAAATGTTATTATAAATGTCCAAGGATTGTATAAAGGGCATGAAATATATCATTCACCTTAGAACGGAGAGTGTCAATTCTTTTCCAAAGCGGGAACATATGTAGAGTTAAATGGTAAAACGTCTGTATCATTACGCGATTTAATTCTTATATTTTAATTGTCTATAAAAACAATATGTATGCCTTATCAAAATGATATAATTGGTTGTTCACTATGCTGCTGCTAACGAAGGTTGTACTCGGTAATTTATTTGTCAAATCATGGACTTATGCGCATTACAATTAAATGAGATGTGAAGCTGGATGAACTATTACAAGAATGATACAGGGTAACATATTAGCTACGCATCTCCAGTTTTATCTGAGATATTCCTAGGGCGTCACAATAAAACACAGGCGAAAGCTTAAAATATACTGTACTCTGAGGATATTTTAATGTTTTTTTAAAAAAAAACAGGTCGTAGTGATAATTAGTTTAGACTGTTTCTACGCAGCTCATAAAATTTGGCTTTCACTTGACTGCAGAAGAATATGAACTCTGTATTAATCCCCATATTTAAAGCAAATAAACTTCGAATGTTATTCAAAGTAACTAATTTGTATTCAGATATTATAGATAAACAAATATTATTGTCGACTGTAAACATTATATATTAAATAATTGAAATTTATCTAAAAATCTACTAAGGCCGTTTGTCCAGCGTAAGAAGTCGTGCCGTTTAAACGCCCTTATCGAAACACACCGTGAATACAAGTCTGAAATGGCGCGAAATATCATTCAAACTCTCAGGTATAATCTCTAAATGTGGAATTTTAGAATAGAATAAAATAGAATATCTTTATTTGGATTCAAACCACACATGTTCCATCAATTAATGAAATTGGAAAATGTTCAATATAAAAAAGGATATCACATCACATAAAAATGTGCAATTAGTTTCATGTGGATAAGAAAACCTCACTAGTTGTACTGAACAAAATATCAAAATCAGAAAGGTCGGCTGCAAAAACTAATAGATTCATCATCAAAAATAGGAAAAATTTAGGTATAGTTCGAGTGTAACATTATGCAAAAAAATGAGAACCATGACTAGCAATTTATTGTATGTATTGTTGACTAACATGATGATATAATGCATAACATTTCAATTTTAATAATACAAAACTTGGAAATAAAAATCTCAAGAAATTCTGTTTCTGATAATAATTATCCTTGTCTTTTATTCAACCATGAGAAAGTATTATCATAATCAAAATAAAAAATATCAGCACGATTGTAGACTTTTTCTAGTTCGGTAGATAAAAATTTAAAAGATCTTAGATGGAGGCGTTTCTCTAAGCCCCTTTGGCAATTGATTATAAATTTTGTAGATTTTCAACAAAAAGAATAACTTGCTCGCAATATTCTCCACCAAAGGAGGAGATATTGCCAAATGTCCAGATCTGGTTCCAACTTCATGACTCTTTCTTATTGGATTCATATAGGCACCAGTTTACTGGTTCAAATGGAAAACTTTTATGCAATAGCACATTCTATGAAACTATGAAGTTTGCAGTGATACAAACTGTAATCTAGTGGTGTAAATAGTGCAGGAGAGAGGACTAGTTTGTTTCACAACTTTTCTTTGTACAGCTTCTATCTTATTGGACAAGCCCTTTGTTAATAGATTCCAAGAAGTGGCAGCATATCCTAGTATCGGTCTAATCCATATTATATACATTTTAAGTTATTAAGTCATTCGATAAGATATTTCGATTTTTTTAGTGCCTATCTTTTCTTGCAACTGCCTACTATCCTTTCAAAATGTCTCTCAGTAGAAGCTGTACATTGTATATTTATGCCTAAATCCTTTATTTCTTGCATAAATTTAATCTCAAGCACATCATTAATCACAGCATTATGAAAATAAACATAATTAAAGTCTGTTCTGTTACCTATTTTAAAGATATCGTCTTCTTATTGTTTATTCTCAGCCCTAGTGTTATCAGATATATAATTAAATAATACAAATCTAATTTCACATTATTTTTGGAGAATTCTACATTTTTAGATCAATTGGAAACATCATTTTTAAATCATCAGCGAATTTGCCAACTCGACCGATCTTAGTTTCCAAATGTGCAAATACGATTTTAAATAAAATTGGCCACAAACTTGATCCCTGTGGATTTCCACTTGTTACTCTTTTCGATTATGATAATTATGAGATGCATTATCTCAAATAGATTCGCAGTTAGATTTTTTAAAAGCAGATATTGCATGTGTTTGATTTGAAACATAAATGCAGTTGATGCACACAATTGATTGTTTCTTCGGCCTTTGAAAAAAACTCAAACAATTTTTTTGTTTTTTATTATATTTATATTTACCTGTTTCCTTTTACATTTCTTTTAATAAAATGTTACTGAATCTGACAAAAATTATTTTATATTTACTATTGAAACATATTATATGAAATTTGTTCAGATACGCATTACAAAACAGTATGAGTAATTAAAATCCTGCTATAAAATTACTTTAATATACCATCAATTCCCACCTTAAATAATCCTTAAACAAAACACAACTTCGCATGAAATGGCTAATTTTTAAAAGTGCGCCGCGGCAGTAGCGGAATTTTGTGATTGCTGAACTCCAAAGCAAATGTGTCCTGCTGCGAGCCACGTTTTCTGCGATTGAATTCGGGCTTACTTCACAAACTATTGAAACATTTAAAGTTCACTGAAAAGATATTTATAAATCTGCAATAAAAATATTCATTTCCATATTCATACAATGCAGCAGGCGTTATATTCTGTAGTGAGAGATCTTTACTGGCTTTTTAGAACATAATAAAAACAGGCATGTGGACTAGTTTACACATAAACAAAATGTGGTCCATATCTAAAGTCGGTTTTGAAGAGCAAATTTTTCGTGGAGCGGTGAGGACGATGAGGAAAATAATCACAAGGAAATTCATCCTGCTCTGATCCATTGTAGCGGCTAAGCAGGTAAGTACTTACTGAGTTAACAATAATTTCGAATGCCGTCTGATGTTTTACTGCCACGCTCTATATTTTACTCACAATATACTCATTAAAAAAATTCTTCAATAAAAGACTTCAATACACAATCAAAATCCTAGGTGTAATCCTACTTGTTTTATGCTGTACCTAAGATTTCACAAGCCCCAAATATGTCGAAAACTCTGATGTTGAAACAGGTCACCTCAAAATTGATAATCACTTTACAATTACAGTTCCGTTAGTTTAAATATTCAGACTGTATCCTTGAAGCGCAGTTTAATCGACCGATTACCGCAAAATACGAAATAGTCTTAATGACATAAAATGCAATGCAAATAAAAATACCAAATCAATCGTCCATTATTTAATGAAATAGCAATTTGCAGGTAATGAGGAATAGAAAATATATGATAAATTATATTTTTAACTATTTGCGTATTGAAGCAGACCTTCCACTACAAGAAAATGAGAACCAAGATATTAAGATATGTGCAAGATTTTTCATATCTGTATATCAGCAAAGTATTGTTTATAAATTCGAACATAAACTGATATAATATTTTTATTTTACGACCTTGAATTTTACGCTTTCTGTAAAATATGACTAAATAACTTTTTATTATTAATACCTGCTAAATAATTCATACATATCAGCACACGGTCAATATTGGTGAAATTTTTAAGGCCTTTTTAACGAAGTTTTATAAATTTAATTATTAAAGAAGTTAAGCTTCTATTCCCATTATTTTAGTAAGTCTATAATATTGGCACTCAAACGGGTATGACGTAAAAGTCACAGCCTACCCAGTTTCAATTCTCGTCGTCAGAGTACAACGGGAAACAAACTTACGAGAATTACATCTTTACGAATATTAAGCTAAACTTTAAGCATTTATTATTTGCAGTTCAAATGCAATTAATTAATTGCATATCCATTGAACACGATCGTCATGTCTTTTTAATGAAAATATGAATTGTGCAAGAATACCAAGCAAAAATGGGTTGCGCGGACGGTTCTAAAATCAATTAAGACAAAGATTGTGATTTTGATATACACAGATGTTTCGTTATATACATATGCATGTCAAAATTTCCTGAGCATTGTATAAATTTATGAAATAAAATTTATTTAATAGACCGTTTCGTCGTTATTTCAAAGTCAGAATTTGCTGCAGAAAGGACCCAAACGGGTCTTTTTTGCTTTGGAATCTGTTGCTCTAATCACTGAGCACCCTCTGTCACACCCTGAATACAATTTTCAGTTATGTAACAAAATATCTGATTGACGTTTTCTTTAATGTGAAGCCTATATCGCGTTTAGTAAGACGTAAAGTTCCAAAGATTTCATGAAATTTTAATCATAGTAAAGACACTATGCTAGCTTGGTATGTGGTATGGAATAAAGCATTTCTAATTAAACGTGCATTTGTTTTGTGAATGGTGATAATAATTATTTAAATGAAGATTGTGATCTTCATGTAAATAGTAGTCTCTTTGCATAAATATATCTGTTAATAAAAATTAAGCACCATGTGACATTGAAAATTAATTAATCCAGTAGACCGAGTTTGTCCTTATCGAGTAATATTCCCATTCTCTCTTAAAATTGCGATGAACTGCCATCAAAACCTAACAAACATGGTTTTATGGTCTATGTCATTAATCACTAAGCCACATTGCCACACGCTGCAAAAAATATTAACATATTTGTTTATATGAACGTTGTGACCCTGATTTCAATTTTTTTCATCGTCCGCACAACCAGCAACCATTTATAAGTATACGCCTTACTTTAAAAATAAACCTGAGCAAACAATCCGAACACGATTATACTTATGAGGAATAGTTAGCAACTGTATTTCTCAACTCTACATAATCCATCGATGATTATTTGCTATTGGTATATTTCCGTTATACCACCTTATTATAATTTCTGACAAACGTTAATTTGTAACAAAATTATATCATTGTTTCAAAAAACTCTATTAACATAAAGAAACTACACATGATATTAATGTGCAAATGCCCCTTTATGTATACAATGAAATTGCAGCCGGGCTGAATCTTTTACAAGATTTATTTCACTGAGTTTACGTTTGTGGTCTCTTATTCGGAACTAATTGTCATATTTTCTCTAACTGGAATAGAATTTCTCAAATGTTGGGCTTAATGATTTTTCTACAGATATCTCATTCATGATGTTCATTCCAGATATTATTTAACCAGATTCTATAATGAACCCAGTTAAAATATTTTAGATATAAATTGCACTGAGTTTACAGCAATAGCAACTCGTGGTAGATAAATATAATAAATAATTAATATGGATTCTGATTTTAATAGCACGCTTATAAACCATCCACAAACATAACCTAAATAAGTATATTTTAAACTATATAATTTCTAGAGATTTATACTTGGAAATTTCAGTTGGAGTTACTCAAACCGTAAAACCATATCATATTTGCATCTGCGATTTACGCATGTGCAAACATAAAAAACCCATGTATGAATATCTATGTAACAATAAATAATAATGCATGCGTAAGTGTGTGCGTGTGCATGTTCAAAAGGTTGGGTAGAGCAACAATTTCCGAAGAATAAAGTGCTCAGTGCGAGACTTGTCCACTGCAAACTTTTGGAGGTACATGATGTGTTTCCAGAAATCATGGGAGCATTCTACTGGACAAATTTGCTTTTTTTATTACGCAATGTTTCTTTTATTTCGACACATAACTGTACATAATGACACACCTTCATATTTTTAAAGTCTGGTTATAATTGTCCACGAAAACAATGTCTCTTTAAGTATATAAAATTAATCACATTTTGCGTCAGAAAAATCTCGATAGTTGATATTATAGGATATGTGATTTTTATACTAATTTTATTCCGTGCATTTTGTCTGGAGATTAATTGATTCTTAGCATTTAACGGCGTGTTGGTAAAGATTTGGTCCTCGTTCTTTACTCTTCCATTTTGCTCTTACGATTGGAATTGACAGTTATTTGGCTACGATATGTAGTGCAGATACACGCACATTGTTTTACTAATGTTCTCTGACGATTATAATCTCAGAAATAATCGGGACTACATTTGCCACATACTGCAGCGTGAATATAATTTGTCGTTCAGACACATTTGGGTGACAAAAATGTAAATTTTGAAATTAACAGCAATAGAAATATAACTCAATTCGGAATTAGATTTACAAAACACGTTTAAAAAAGGCCATAATATTTTCGCAATATGTAAACCGACTGCACATCTGTAGTACATTGAATAGCATACATAAAAAATAAAGTGGGATTTAAACAGTTATTATGGACTAACTTCACGGAAAAACCAAAATGCTTAAACTAATTTATTGGAGAAAAAATAAAAATATTCCAAAATTTTGGATTTAGTTTTGCTATGATATTTGAATGTGCGGTATGAAATGGCTGCAATCGGGCTCCAGATTTAAATTGAAATAAATGCAGTGGGGCTTCAGAATTCAATGAAATGTTTCACGGAGGATAATTATCACACCATCCAAAATTAGAATACGATGGAGTTGCATTGATGCGCACCTGGAATAATTGTAATTACCTGATCTGCGTTTTCACTAACGCAGCTTTCATTGTTCCAGTAATTTTCTTTCATCAAGATATTTCGGCCTAGCTTACCGTAGGCCTTCATCAGTTTCATTTCACAAAACAAATGAAGTAAGTGTGTTATTTCCTCTAGTCATAATATTTATATACCTCAGACTGACCTGTCATTAGATATTCGCGTGTCACATATATGTGTGTGTACATTTTCATAACCGTTGTTTTCATCTAGCTAATTTCGACCAGAGTGGCTGAATAATAATTTATCAACTGCATGCAATAACTATTCGTTTTTTAACACACTCAATGTAAATGACGTAACTGAGATGGGGGAGACCCATAATTCAGAAACACTCGTCATAAAAACATGCCATGAGTGATTAATGACAGATCGGTGATGGATAGTTTGAAACTTAGAACAAAATGGATACTATACAGGTTCCACGTAAATGAAAGGTTACCAAAAAAACATTAGTTATTATGTAACTGCAAAAAATAATTTTGATGTGCGGTAGCGGGTCTCGGTGGTTAGAGCAGCAGACTTATAGGCAGATGTGGCAAAGTTTGAGCCCTGTGCGCGACAAATTATGGACAGTACGTGAAGAGTTCCTAATAGGCACAAAACTGGTATATTTGATCGATTGCATTTTTGGACACAATATAATACGTAGTTTTTACTGACAAATGAATATAGGTAATGTGTCATATGTTTTTATGAAGATTACAAACATTATTAAAATTAACTTCTATCAGCACCAGCAAAAACAATTTTCGTTTAATTAAACAAATGTTCATTTCAAAACCAGTTCCGCATTTAATGTGGTATCTTTTACTTAATGACTAATTTGGGATTGTTTTTGGAACTTTATGGCTAACGGATTTCTATATAGTATCTACCTAAAGGCAAGGCAAACCTACAAACATAAGTTAGTAAAAAAACTGAAAATGTTTAGGGCAACAGATAACGAAGAAGACTTACCCAAGTTCCAGCCCTACACCCGGTATATTCTAGATTGCCTTTTCCACACAACACAATACTTAGTTTATACTGAAAAATGTTTGTACATAATGATTCAGGTGGTTAAATTGGTATCGCAACGTTGCTTCAAGGTAATGTTTATTATCGCCCGCTCAGCCAATGTTGGTTTCATTAAACAAAAATTCATTCCAATAGCACGTTTCCCTGTAACGACGTATCTCTTCTAAAATTACAGATTGGGGACGGTTAGTTGGAACTTAGGGGTTCCAATTAAAGGATATATATGCGAGAAGCATTTGTTACTATAAAAGTGATTATGGTGTGTAGGTTGCGTAAAGTATTTCACTTATAAGAGCACAAGACCACAAAGCATACGTGCCCAGGTTCTAGCTAACTCTGCGGCAAGAAATAGACAGTATATGGTGAGTTTGCATAAATGACGAAACCCGTCTATTTGATTGATTGCCTTTCCATACCATACATTAATTATTTTAAACGGACAAATGTATTTACGTAGTGTTTTACGTGATTATATCAAGACCGCATCCTTGATTAAGGCTAATTTTTGTCGACGCACGAGCGAACAATTTCCGTTCAATAACATAAATTGTCATTTCACTTCCACTTCCAGATGCAAAGTGAAATCTTTTCTTTAATAACAAATTGTGGGAGGTTGGATGCTAATTTACGACCAAGGAGATGGTATATAAGCTCTAAATGTATGAAAGTCAAACCAAGAAAAAATATATAGAATATAGCGAAAAAATATTTGGGGTGTGCGGCAGGGTGGCCCATTGATCACAACACCAGATTCCAAATCAATCGTGCGCAGTTTCAAAAGCTTTGCGCGGAAAAAAATTATGGAAAGTACATGATGAATACCAAATAAGGACAAAACAGGCCCACTAGATAAACTGCCGTTTCCACATTAAACATTAATTAGTTTAAGTTGACGAATGTATGTCATAATAAGTCATCAGTTTATACCAAAATTACAGCCATGTTATTTTATCACCTCCCGGGCATCAAATGTTCTTATAACTATACAAATGTTTATTTCAATACCACTTTCCAATGTAATGAGGTATCTGTTTAATAATGACAGATTTCGGATAATTTTTTAAAATCTTTATTGATAAAGATATGCTTTAGAATTTGAACATAAACGAAAGGCTAAAAACGAATTAGTAATTAGTATACAACTGAAGATTAAATGCGGTGTGCGGCAGGATTGCTCAGTAATTATAGAACCGGATTAATAATCAGACGCGCCAAAGTTAGAGCCCTGTCCGCATAATATTCTGACCAGTACGTAATGGTATTCCAATTAGATTGAAACCGATCTACTGCGTGGATAGTCTTTTCCACATTACAAAATATTTAGCTCATACTGAGAAATGCATGTACATAATGTTGCAGCTGGTTAAATCAGTATGGCAACACTGATTAAAGCTAAATTGTATCGTCGTCCGCTCAGCCGATTTTCGTTTAGTTAAAGAATAGTTCGATTCAGTAATACGTTTCCATGTCACATCCTATCTGTTTTAAAAGGACATATTTTGGATGGTAAGTTGAAATTCTAGGTCTAATGGCTTACTTTACTAGCCTAACCAAGAAACAAAAGCTTGTATATAATTGAACATTACGTGAGATGTACGGCATGGTGGCTCGCTGTTCAGAGCACAAGATGCTGAAGAATCGTGCCCAGGTTTTAGCCAATTCCACGGTAAATACAGGAAAGTATGTGGTGAGTTTCCAAAAATGACGAAACCGGTCTACTGAATAAATTGTCTATTACATACTATACAATACTAACTTAATTCTGAAAAATGTATGAATGTAATGGAACAGGTCCAAATACAACAATCAAAAACTTTAATACGAGTTATCGTTATTACGGCCCACGCATACAATGCTTGTTTATCTATACAAATATTCATTTCAATACCACTTACGCATATAACGTGGTATGTGTTCCCAAAAAGAGATTGGCAATGGAAAGTTAGAACTTTATGGCCAAGGACATGCACTATATGCGCAAACTAAATGAAAGTCTAATCAAGTAATATTGGTTAGATTATACCTGAAGATTTTGTTTAGTATGCGGAAGGGTATTTTGCTTGTTCGAGCATTAGATTGAGATACAGACTTTTCATGGTTCTAATCAGTTCCGACTAAAATTCTGAACAGTATTTTATTATATCACAATAAGACTAAACCGATGTTGTGAATGAATTTCCGTTTCCACACTTTAAAATACTTAGTTTATAATGAAAATAATTATATATATAATTCGGCCGGTGTTAATATCAATATCGCAACATTGATTGAAATTAATTGTTATCAGCCTTTTTGCATCCAGTGGTCGCGTAATTATATAAATGTTAAATTCAATTCCAATTACCCGTGCATCTTGGTATATGTTCAATAATGACATAATGGTGATTGTAAGTTTGTAATTTAGGGCTAAATAGATGCTATATAATCTCTACGCAAAGGAAAGTGTCACCGAGTATCATTAGTTAGGGTATAATTAATAAATGGTTTTGGTGTCCGTCAGAGTAAATTGGTGGATAGAGCAGCAGATTCTGTAGCTGAGTTGCACAGTTACTAGCCGTGTCCTCGGCAAATTCTTGACAGTACGTGATGAGATCCCATTATGATAAAACCGGCCTACTGGATGAATTGCCTTTTTCACACCATGTAATACCTAGTTAATACTGACTAATGGGACGGTTATATAGGTTAATACAGTAACCTTCGTTGAAATTCATCGTTATTACAACCCGGGCCACTAATTTGCATTTAGTTATATACATATATTTTCATTTCAATAAAACTTCCCTATGTAACATTGTATCTGTTCTATAATAACTGATTAGGGATGGTTAGCTGTAACTTTAGTGCCGAATGGATGCTATATAATCTCCACCAAAAGAAATACGCTAACCTAGAATCATTAGTTTTTGTATATCTTAAAAGTGTCTCTGGTTTGCGGCAGTGTGGCTCACTGGTTTGGACACTATATTCAGAAGCAGACGTATTCGGTTTGGAGCCGTTCAAACGATAATTTCTGGACAGTACGTTACGAGTTTCCAATAAGGTTGAAACCTGTCAAATTGATTTGATACCCTTCTACAATGTACATTACTTATTTTAATCTGGCAAATTTTTGTACTTAATGGGTCAGGTATTTTTAGGTAGATAGCACCTTTCATCAAAATTCCTTTTTAGTACCACCCGCGCAACCAATGCGGGAAAATTTATGTAAATATTCCTCCAATAACAATTATCTAATTAACATAGTATCTGTTTAATAATGAAAGATAAGGGATTGATAATTGGAAATTCTGGGCAGAATAGGAATTTTATAGTCTCTACCCAAAGGCAAGTTTAACAGAAAATCATTTGTATGTATATATCTGAATAGTGTGTAGTTTGCGACAGGGTTATACTGAGGAAAGAGAAGCAGATTCCGACGCTGAGTCGCACAGTTTCGAGCCCTGCCTTTAGCAAATACTTATATGGATGAAACCGGTCCACCTGATGAATTGGCTTTTCCACACCAAATAATATATAGTTAATGCTCACTAAATTATGTACTGAAGGGAACCGATATCCATATCAAGATTGCAATATCTATTGAAAATTATTGTTACCACCGCCCACACAACCAAATTTTGTTTAACTATACAAATAATTATTTAAATATCACTTCCTCAGGTAAGGTGTTATCTGTATTCCAATGAGAGATTGGTTATGGCAAATTGGAAATTTATGGTCAAGAGGATGCAATGAATGCTTAAACCAAAGGAAACTCTAATCACAAACATTGCTTAGTATATACCCGACTATTGTGATTAATGTGCGACATGGTGGTTTGCTGGTTAGAGCAATAGATTCCGAAGCAAACTTGCCCAGGTTTTAGCGAGTTCCGCGGGAAATTTTAGACAGAACGTTATGAGATCCCAATAAGAACAAAATGGGTTTAGTGGACGAATTGCTGTTTCCACACTCTAAAATACTTAAATTATACTTAAGATGTATATACGCAAAGGAAAAGTTATTAATACCAAAATACCATTGAACAAAATTAATTGTTTTCCGTGCCTGCGCAACCAATGTTCGTTTAATTATATAAATGTATATTTCAATACCATTTTCTCTTGTAACTTAGTATTTGTTCTATAACGACAGCCTGGTTATAGTTAATTGAACTTTTAAGCCTAAATGGATGCAACATTTTCTCTACCTGAAGAAAAGACTAACCGAGAAACATTTGTTAGTGTATTACTAAAAATTGTGTGCGGTGTGAGACAGAGTAGATTTGTGGTCTGTTCAGCATTTTTCGGCAAATACTGCACAGTATGTGATTAGGTCCCAATATGGATCAAATCGGTTCACTGGATGTATTGCCTTTTTCACGCCATACAATACTTATTTAGTACTGACTATTTTACGTGCATAATTGGCCAGTTATTTATATAAATTTACCAACTCTGATTAAAATTATATTTTCTTACCGCGCATGCATCCTCATAAAATCAATCTATTTCTCTGAGTATACTATTTTAATTTCAATATTTCAGGTACGCTTACTAATGATATTATTTATTAATTTATTTTTAGCACGCATTTATGAATTATTTCTTTTTGCTAAGCATTATATTTTGTTTTTTATCAGACCAAAGCGTTATTTTCTATTATGGGACAGGGGAAAATTTATGCTCAAATATTAAACAGATTCAGAGTTTGATTTGAAAAATTTATGGAAATTGGTTAGAAATTCTGCTTCTTATCTCGAATTATTCTCAACATAACTAGTGTTGAAATATATATACAACCCTGTATCTGTAGAATCTGCACGTTTGCTAGCTAGGTTTGTAATTCAATCGTACTTTGAATGTGTTACGGAATTAAAATATAAATAAATATATCAGCTTAATTGAAGAAATTAATGTTCCCATTAAGAAACATACTATGGTATGTCTGCACGTCATATTTCACAAACAATATATGTCATATCCTTTTCGATAAATTATTGTTATGCAAATCAGAAGTTCAAACTTTACAATAGCTTTCGTCTATGTGTAGTTTTCTAATGTTTTAATAGTTTATATCTTATATTACTGGTTTGATTTATAGATTAACGTATATATATCAAACTTTACTTTTCAAAGCAGACTATTCATCTATTTTTTCGTTTATTTACATGGAAAATTTGACCAAAAACATGTTTTTATAAACTCTTTATTACCTTGCCAGAAACTTAATAAAAACGTGTCAATTATGTAGAGTTGCGAAAAATAATCTTTATACGGTAATATTTTCTGGAGTAATATGTGTCAATATTATTTCATGCATTATCACAATGTTAATAGACAGGGTAAAAACAATTGAACTTTAATCAGGAAATATTAGAAGATTTCCAAAAGAAAACTGCTAGTATTTAAGCGAATAACAGTGGAATGCCTAACTCAACATTTTCCCTTGGTCGCAAAATAACGCGCAAAATTGCCCTACTAAAATTTCAAATATGCTGCGACGCATTAATAATCTCTTTTTTAGTGCTTCCATTAAAAAAGTCGGAATTTTCGCTGTCTTTAATATCTAACTTAAATTTATTGGCGCTTATTTGCGAGCCAAAATTAGACGTTTCGGGTATGCATTGTAGGTCCATATAATTTAATCTAATTTACTTAAATAAAGTAGAAAAACTGTGCACATATATGATTATGATCGAACTTGTGTTTTTTACATTCTACATATAACTATGAATGCCTAATCGTTATAACACAGTGAAACATTAGTCACTTCTTGGCTTTATATGCATGTGCGTGATAGTGATAATAAAGATGAAGATGAAATGCGTTTGGATCCTCGTTTGTCGTTATGCCATCGTATTTTGATGATAACAATGTTAAGTGGAAACGCGTCAGTACTGCAGCTTTCAATTTTATTATATTGTTCGACGACTAGTTCAAAACAGTTGGTTTTTTGTTAACTTCAAGCTCAAATATATTTTAATAATTGTTACCTCTATTTATAAATTATTTAACAATATGTTTTCAAACAAACCAGAGGATCCCAAAAGGTAAATACCAAACTTTGCTTCAGGATATTGAAAGACCATCAACGTAGTAAAAATCGTAAGATT
>JAQBSW010011413.1:0-20170 GCA_029291075.1 Eudiplozoon nipponicum
AAGAAAAATGCGGTCAAATCCACAACAAAAAGGACAGCACTGAGAACAAAAACGGATCGTTTAAAATGTATTTAAATCAAAAATACGACCAGACAGTGGTTAAACTCTTTAACCAATACAAAAGGAGGAAAATACAAATTGTAAGGCAAGTGGAACATATCTCATTCTTAAAATTATGTTTAAAATTTAATACTATACCTAAATGCTTTAAATTTAGACTACCATTTCAGCTAGATAGAGTAGGAAATATTCTGAAACAGGAACTTTCTATACATTTAATGAAATCATCGATAAAAAATCAAGAAAAAAGAAAATATGAACTAATTAGAGAAAAAACTAAAATAAGGTCAAGGTTGCTCTTGATATTACATTCAATGGACCTTAAATGTATAGAGGAATTCACTGATAAGGCTAGGAATAAAGAAATTCAAAAGGTTAAAAAGAGACATGATAAGAAACTAGTAAACCTGGGAGTCCATAGGCCTGGAAGAAATATTCCAAACGATTCTTTTGTGTCGAAACGGGTAATAAACTTATCATCTATGGATCTCAAAGATAATGAAATGAGAATACTTAACCTGGGACTGAACACGGCTGTTCCTATAGAATGCATACCTAAGAATGATATTATTACTGAGACAGTTAAAATCGCACAATTCCTCCCAGGAAAAGATAAATCTAAATTTGAATTGGATGTTGCCAAATTAGTGTTAGAACATAGGGAGGATAAATGTAAACAGAATTATGACTTAAAAAGATTGAGATAGAATTTGTTATCTAATAAGGTAATATGTCTTAAAGCAGATAAAGGTGGAGCAACAGTGCTAATAAACCAGAAGGATTATGATGATAAGGTGTACTTACAATTAAATAATAAAGAAGTTTACCATAAAATAAATAAGGACCCAACGGACAAATTACAAGGCGAGGTTAAAGCTTTAATTAATCAAATGATTGGATCTGGGGAATTGGATTCAGTACTTGGTAAATCATTAATACAAAGAGATTCACTCTCTCCCAGAGTGTATGGTCTAGTAAAAATTCATAAACAAGATAATCCACTTAGGTTAATTGTCAATGTCCAGAATTCTCCAACTTATAAAATGTCCAAATTTCTGTGCCATAGAATAAGAAAATACACCTATTTTCTAGATTATACATTAAAGAATACTTATCACTTTACTGACATTATTAGTAAATATAAATTATTAGAGAATGATAAACTGGCAAGCCTGGATGTGGTATCTATGTATACGAACATTCCGGTACAGGTTGCATTAGAGTGTGTCCAACGTTGTCTAACGGAATACCCTGAAATACTAGAAGGGAGTAAAATGATGTTAAGTAGTATTATGGAAATGTTTAAAATTTGTATGTCCTCTACATACTTTATATTTAGAAATGAATTATATATATATATATATATATATATATATATATATATATATATAATTATATATATATATATATATATATATAATTATAATTAAGTAAATAAAATTTAAATATATATATATATATATAAAATAATACTAATTTATTATATACATATATACATGATTTCGACACAGATATTTTGATGAAGAAACTAATTTATACAGGATATATGTATTATTGTGTATTTGGTGGAGAGGCGATTTAGTTAGTGTAGACTCCGTATTCGGTCAAAACGATAATAATACTTTACATTCTTTCAACAGTTTTATTAACCTCTCTCTCGGTCTATAACTGATTGCAAGCTGGATGGGATTAGGTAAACTGGGGGCATGTGTGGATTACTGCAGGATTGAAATCAAAATTTTGTTGATCTTTCTATGCGTCCGGAACAGAAATTAAATATAAACATCATGGATTGGCGTGTATGTCAATCCATTAGATGTGCTTATAGTTATTCAATAAAATGTCACTTTAGTAAAATGCACATGTTTATAGGTGGTTGTGTGCGCGGAGGGGGACAAGGCTAAGTTTTTTGTATACATTTGATTATTAGAGACTAGGTATGAAGACCGGATATTAGGAAGACAATTAAAAATACCTTTGGATATTAAAATAAATATAAATATATCTGTCTTGAATGAGTATACCACATTTGCCACAAGTTGTGTTTTACTCCTGTGCGTATTGTGTCGACCCTGAAGATGAACCTGGAAATTCGGGTTCGAAAATTAGGTCAAAGAACAATGGAAAATCTTGATCCAACGTCATTTTCAGACAATCAGCTAATTGAAGGCTTAAAGAAGAAGGGACAAGTGAGAACCCATCAATTGAGGCCAAAATTACATCATCTGAAAATGAAGGAAGTTCAAGATTTTACCGACCTATGAGTGCTATCAAATGTCCCGCACAAGAAAAATGCGGTCAAATCCACAACAAGAAGGACAGCACTGAGAACAAAAACGGATCAGTTTAAAATGTTGTTTAGTAAATTGGCCGTGTGTTTTTGTTTAAGGATCATCACTCAGGAACCCTACTTCTCAAGGCATTTTTCTTTCTTCAAAATCAAAAAAGGATGTCTGCATTGTGACTCCATCGATTAAAAATAAAAGGAAAATAGGGTATTCAATTTCATTTGTTTAAACTTTATTTATTTAATTTGTCTAAGCAAGATTTGGAATGATATTGAGTTATTACTAGGTGGAACGAATAGGCAGAAGATTCACGTCTTCTAGAATAGTCTCGGCGTTATCTTAATTGTTCATTTCTCTTCGCATACATACAAGAAATAAGAACCATCGCATGAGATATCAGCCATTGATGCCGTGTCTACGGGTAACATAATCGGGCTATAATTGTGTAGCCTTCTACTCAGCATGAGAGTCTGTCTTGAACTTTTCCGTTTGATTATATTGAATGTTATTGATCTAATTGTGCATCTTTCAATGGAGTTCGGTATTTTCATAAACCCGGTATAATCAACCGCCATATCCGATTTTGATTACTTTGAACTTGAATTAAATTTACTACAATCATCTAAAATTATTAATTAAATTAACTTTCAAGAGTTTCGAAAATCTAAATTTCATTGAACGTAGTGTTTTGCATATCTCGTAACAAATTAGTCGAGAAGCTAAGACATTTGCGCAATCAATGATTTTCTCCTTCAAACGTTCAAATAAGCTAACTGTTATGTTGTGTATGTTAAAAAGGATCAGATACAGACGTAAAGGGAAAATATTTCGAAGGCATATTTTACAGTGTGGGAGGGGATGCTTCCACCCACGTGAGAAAATTGGATAATGAGAAGGAAATTTAAAGACCTCCTTCGAGATACATATAAAATAAATATAACAAACATAACGTAAAAATTTTTTTATCAATTTCAACATTTATGTGGTAACCTCCATAGGAGTAAATTTATTATCACCAGACATAATTTATTTGATAAAAAAGAACTGAACGTCATAATATTGCTTTCTTCTCAGGCTACGTTTTTTAAATTTGATATATAAGTAGAATATTAGCTATGAACAAAAATATTGTAAAGTAATAGCGTGTTATGTAACAGATTTGAAAAGCATTGAACCGCATAATGAATTAGATTCTGATTGTAGCGGAGAACTACTATAAAAGCACTTATGTATTAGGTAACAATTACTTCAATTATGATCAGAAGGAAAAACCAAAGACGGCATGAACGTCAAGTATAATCTCGTGCATATGCGTTTCGTGCTCACCGGCGACTCATCAGTAGGAGCCAGTATTTTGCCCTTTACCCACTATAAATTTGGGTGCGGATTGTGGGAAAATAGGACGTTACAATATCCTATTTTCCCACATTCCACACCCAGATATAAAGTGGATAAAGGGCATAATATCGGCTCATACTGATTAGTCGCCTGTAAGCACGAAACAAAATTGCACGAGATTATACTTTCCGTTTACGCTGTCTTTGGTTTATCCTTCTGGTCATATTTGAAATAATTTATTACTAGATGCGCAACTCCTAATGCATAATTATTTTTTGTATCTAACAACTTATTTGAATGCTATATTTTATGAAGAAATTTTGTCTGAAATATTACTGTAAGAACGTCGATAGATAACAATTTGAGTAATTTTGCGTGTTTTCAGGATAAAGTACCACTGAAAATAATGTTTAAAAACGTTTCCTCAGAATTAACATCGACAATCGAAAGAAATGGAAGATTTATGCGTTTCAAAAATTGTCCATTGGAAATTTGATCGTGTGTGTTTGTTTCAGAATCAGCACCCTGCAACACTATTTCTCAAGGCATTTTTCTTACTTCACAATCGAAAAAAGAGGTCAGCATTGTGAGTCCATCGATTGAACAATAAAATGTAAAAAGAATTTTCAATTATTATTGGTCAAGCTTTATTTATTATTGTCTTTACAGCGACGGCTCCAACTAAGTCATGCTTCAAACGCCCAAATGCCAGCAATCTATCTCATCGCCGGTTGCCACTATCAACATACTTTCTCATCCGTGACGCAATCTCTGGCGAATGAATTGTCATAGACACTGGATCAGATGTAAGCTCACTACGCCACAATTATCTCGAACCAACCCACCCAGTCGACACCAACAGTCTGACCTGCGCGAATGGCTCCAACATAGCGACGTTTGGGGTACGAGTACACACAATCTCGTTCTCCAACTCAAAATGATGTTTCAAATATCCGTTCATCATCGACAACACGACATGAAACATCATTGGACGTGACTTTCTCGAACACTTCGACCTAACCATCCGTCCACGAACGCGAGAAATAGAGGAGCCAGTATCAGTGTTGACAGAACCACGCGTGATCCGAGAAGATCACGCGGTGGACTATGGTGTCATAGTGAACTTATTTCGCTTAGTTGAGTGCTAATTTGGACTATCCGAACTTCAGAGAACAATGTATTAATATCATGAACTGAGATAGAATCGTTACAAGCGGTGAACTTAACACTTGTGAGTTGTGTCATTGAAGTCCTTAAACGATTTACATTCTTTTTATAGTGATAACCTTTAACGATGACTTTTTCCATGTATCATTTGTTTTAAATCGATGGCATAAATGTTGAGCAATTCAGACCTTTTTACGCGAATAACTGATTGAGCATAAAACAATTTTCTATCATAAACTTAAATCATTTTAATTTTTGCCGTCTAGAAGACGGAACATTTAGTTTAATTGTGAACGGTATTTAAATCATATTTTTGCATAAAAACTATTTTTAGAGCTGACAATTATATATTCAATTTTGACTAGCTGTGAATAGTGTTTAAGATATAATTTTACATTAAAAAATCTATATTATTGCCAACCAACTCCTTCAATTCGGATTAACAGTGAATTATATTTATGTGCTACATTGTGTGTAATATACACATGAAACCTTTCTTCGGCCTTCTAATATTAACCATCTGAAAAGGAACAGACTGATTGGGTGCTCGGGTAGTAATAATAGCAACCATTGATAAGTAGTAGGGGTACAAAATCAGGAACGAGATAGCAACAGCGAAAAGTACCCCTACATTGATACAATCATAGGTCCACATGAATCTAACTATTGAAAGTACTCAGAAAAACTACCAACAGTCTCACGAACAGTCATTGTACATATGACTGACTATAGTTTTTCTGTCGTGAGACTGTTTAGATACAATGGAATTTTTGTTTGTTTCAATCTCGCCAACTTCGTTTGAAGAATTGATATCAACAATGAATAATAAATAATATTTTTATTCTATTTCAGCACTCGATAATTTTTCTCGTAAAAATATTTGGTAATAGATATTAAAACATGTAAAGTTTTGAGAACAAGTGGTCTTTACCTGCAGGCTTGCCGACAACAGGAGGATTAAATGCAGGTAATCCCAATATTGTTCCTTTGTCATCACTCTTGAACTAATTAATATACACACAAGTTCAATGATATAATTAGAATAATTTTATGTAATAAATTATTATTCTAAAAAATAAAGGCTGTAAAACCAATATTTCTAACTTGGATTCGCAGTTCACAGAATGAAAAATCAAAATATATTCACAGATCTTTGTTGTACAGTTTCTAACATATTAGGCAGCCCGTTCTTCACTGGATTCCAAGCTGAAAATGCATATAACAAGATTGGCTTTACCAAAAGAGTATACCTTTGTAATTCAATATTCTTTGGTTGTGTATTTCTCCTTGTCTATGCTTGTAATTTTTAACGCAGCCTACATTTTAATGTGCTTCTCCGCAGAAGATTTACAATGAAGAGCCGTACCAAGGCCCGTAACTTCTTGTCTTTTAAGGATTTGATTATAATCACCACCTACTGAATCGTCGAAGTATGTATAATGTAAATCTGTTCGAAAAACAATGTGTATCACTTGCGCTTAAAAATTTAATATTCAATACTAGTTTCCTTAAATATCTACTCAAATAATTAATATCCAGTGTTATGGTGATCATGGAATATGAAATATTATTTGTAACTATAATAAAGATAAATTTCGAATAATTGTGAATTTGCTTATCTGACCGTATATGATCACTGTCCGTTGAAAGGCAACTCTATTTTGAATAACACCAGTTCCGATTTTAGACGCTGTGATATGTCTGAAATTACTGGCAGAGTCTACATATATTAAGCTTAACTTGAATAATCACGCTGTTTTTGAATAAATAAAATTTTAACAATCATAAAATGTATAAATTCACCTTACTACCGTCGTGATAGCTTCAAAAGAAATTGAATCGAACGGCTCTGAGATATCTATGAAGATTATCAGTACATCAACGATTTTCCGTCTAGAGCTAGGATATTATTTCACATATAAAAAAATTCTCCGCGCCTGACTTGTACCAAAGTCTACAGATAACATTGAACCAAGATGTTCCTATATTAAACGTACAATTACTTTCAAAAGAGAATGTAACCTAGATATCAATTTTTAATCATTTGCTATAGAGGGTCGATTGAATTTGGACAATGGACATGTCACTTTTGTTAAAAATGTAAATGGATTAATACCATGCTTCTGTAGGTAAGTTGTGCAGAGTGTCTAACTATATTTCAAGAAGACCTTTTCTCTTACTAGATATATTTTTCATAATAGGTCAAATTAATGTTTCCCAATAAACTTCTGGTTGCTGTCACAAGGGCGCACGATACACAAATTTTTCAAATAGTTGCAACTTGAAGTCTAAAGAGATGCCAAATAGGCTTCACCGGAAGGACAAGATAAGTATGAAAAATAAGTTAGTATAGAAGTAAAAATTGTGTATAGCATGCGCCAGGGTGGCTCGGCAATTAAAGTATTAAATTTCAAATCAGACGAGGCCAGTTTCGAGCCCTGTCACAGGAAAATTCTGTACATTACATGGAGAGTTTTTAATAAAGACGAAAACGATGTATTGTATGAATTTCATTTTACAAATAAACCAATTCGTGGTTTATAGTTACAAATGTGTGCGTTTAATGGAACCGGTAATTATATCGATATCGCAACCTTGATTATAATAATTAATTAGTATTTAACCGAAAATTTTGTGTAGCATTTCGCAGGGTGGCTCAGTAGTTTGAGTACCAGAATCCGAAGCAGTGGTGTCTGGGTTTGAGCCCTGTTCACTGCAAATTAGAGAGGTACATGAAGAGATCCAATAAGGATGTAACAGATCTTAATTGTGCAATTATTGGTTTCTGCTTATAAATATATGTATATACGTCTAATGGATGAATTGCAGTTTATAAATTATTAAATATTGGTTTATACGTTCAAATGCTTGCATATTTCAACATTTATGTGGTAACCTCCATAGGAGTAAATTTATTATCACAAGACATAACATATTTGATAAATAAGAACTGACCCTCGTAATATTTCTTTGTTCTCAGGCTACGCTTTGTTAATTATAGTAAAATATTCACTATAATGAAAAATATTGAAAAGTAATCGCGTGTTATGTACCAGCATTGAAAAGCATTGAACCGCCTAATGAATTAGATACTGATTGTGGCGGAGAACTAATATAAAAGCAATTATGTGTTAGGTATTGCGCACCTAGTAAACATTAGTTCAATTATGATCAGAGGGAAATACCAAAGACGGCATGAACGGAAAGTATAATCTCGTGCAAATGTGTTTATTGCTTACTGGCGACTCGCCAGTAGGAGCCAGTATTTAGCCCTTTACCCAATATATATTTGGGTGCGGATTGTGGGAAAATAGGACGTTACAATATCCTATTTTCCCACATTCCACACCCAGATATATAGTGGATAAAGGGCATAATATCGGCTCATACTGATGAGTCGCCTGTAAGCACGAAACAAAATTGCACGAGATTATACTTTTCGTTTACGCCGTCTTTGGTTTACCCTTTTGGTCATATTTGAAATAATTCATTACTAGGTGCGCAACTCCTAATGCATAATTATTTTTGTGTGCTAAGACTTATTTGAATGCTATATTTTATGAAGAAATTTTGTCTGAAATATTACTGTTTTTATAAGGACGTCGATAGATAACAATTTGAGTAATTTTGCGTGTTTTCAGGATAAAGTACCACTGAAAATAATGTTTAAAAACGTTTCCTCAGAATTAACATCGACAATCGCAAGAAATGAAAGATTTATGCGTTTCAAAAATTGTCCATTGGTAATTTGACCGTGTGTGTTTGTTTAAGAATCAGCACCCTGCAACACTATTTCTCAAGGCATTTTTCTTACTTCACAATCGAAAAAAGAGGTCAGCATTGTGAGTCCATCGATTGAACAATAAAATGTAAAAAGAATTTTCAATTATTATTGGTCAAGGTTTATTTATTTATTTGATTTCTCATAGTTTGGCAAGATAAGGAGTCCTTATTAAGTGGAAGGAATAGATAGAACACTCACGCAATTCAAACTAGATTCGGCGTTAACTTAATTGGTCATTTCTTTTCACATAAATACGAGAAACAAGAACCATCGCATGTGATTCCAGACATTGCTACTGTGTCTACGGGTAACATAATCTGACTATAATTGGGAAGCCTTCTACGCAGGATGAGAGTCTGTCTTTAAACAGTCCGTTTGGTGAAATTGAATGCCATTGATCTAACTTTACGTCATTCAATTTAATCTGGTTTTGCAATGAACACGGAATAATCAATCGCTTTGTCCCATTTGACTACTTTCTCCTGGAACTAAATTTACTTCTATCATCGATAACTATTAATTAAATTAAAATTCAAGAGATTAGAAAATTGAAATTTCAGTGAAAGTAGTGGAAATTATGCTAAATACAAGCACATAACCGTTTGAATTATGTTCAAGATCAATCTTCTTTGCATATTTTATTTTTATATCTAAATTCGAAGTTCAAAATTTTATAATTTTTTGTTTACATGCTCTCGTATAAATAATTAATGAAACACCATTTCTAAATAAATATGCTTAATTAAAAAGCATACATACGGCCTAAAACATTGAAAAAAATTCTTCAATTAGCTGCCTCCTCATGGATATTTACCTGGCTGATGTCGGCGTACAGCAGCAGGTGTCTCTACATCAGCGACGGAAGTTATGCGAGAGAACATGTTTGACAGATTTATACTCCTCTCGGTCTGTTATATGATCACATACAAGCCATCCTGGCGTTTTTACCAATCGGAAAATCTATAAATACAAATATGAATAGATTCTCTCATTCTCTCCTTTAATAAAATCAAAATAAAAATGCTTTCCCCATAATAGACATTATGGATACATCTTCTTTAGTATTCACGCAAGGTGTACTGGCCTCCACGAGATGAAATATTCAAAGATTTTGTACAAAAACGCAGTGATTTCTAATGAATGAAGATCAACTAAATATATTTCACAAACCTTTCCGCTGTGATTTAAATTGTGCATAATGTATTGCTTATCTCATAACAAATTAGTCGAGAAGCTAAGACATTTGCTTCATAAACCAGCCAGATACACTAATTGATATGCAGTGTAGATTACAAAGAATCAAATACTGATGCGATTGAGGCTTGCATGAACGCGCAATGACATTCAACGTATGCAGAATATGCTTACATGCTCATACTGTTAGTTTAAAACATTTAAAAAATATTGTGATTAGATTTTTTAAATCTTCATTTTAAAATTGCCCGATTAACGTTGAATGCTGTAGTTTTGTTATGTTGTACGACGACTGGTTAAATTCAATGGGATTTGTAAAGAATTGTTACCAGCACCCGCGAAATCAATTATTGTTAAATTTTATTGCTTATATATGTATATGTGGCAAAAGCTGCAAACAGTTAATGTTCGTTACTGCATAGAAATTGTGCAGCCGACATTTCCAGTCAAGTTCAATGTATGCGAGACTGCTAGAAGTTAGAGCCGCATATCTAAGTTTGATTCGAAACGCGTCAGTGCGTTGCGGCTGGCGGTAGTTTTGTTATGTTGTTCGACGACTGGTTAAATACAATGGGATTGGTGTTTACTCTAAGCTCGCAAACTTGATTTAAAGAATTCATCTTTTTATCCAAGTCATCCCTCTAACACTTTCTGTGGATATGTAACTCAATGGGCAGACCACATTTATGATATCGTTAAGTGCTTTGTAAGCTTATTCTGTTCACGACGGTTTTATCTGGAGAGGCGGAAATGCATGATATAATGGGCATATCTAAATCCATTCGGCGAAAATTTATGCGCTGGTTTTTTGCGTCTCAAATACAGGATTATAATGCGGACATAAATGCTTTTCACGCGTTCCAATCCAAAAGAATCTGATGATATTTATGATTATTCGACAATATACTGATGACAAGATTAAGAAAACAAAAGCATTTTCACTAAATTTTACTTTAAATTTGGCTATTAAATGCGAGAACAGGTTTGCGTTTGCATTCAGTGAAGCCCTGTGTATTAAAGAATTTCTGCAGGATTTCTGAATGTCGATTCGATCCATATATTCAGTTTTCATTCGTTCTAGATAATGACGGTAGCAATTTGAAACATGTCATTAGACATCATTGATCTTAAAGTTGCTTTGTCGTTCCACTTGAATTATTAAATGATTCCTAAATGCGTTCAGTCACATCCAAATATTTTAAAAGTGCTGATGAATATATTTTTTCACTTACGGTGTTTTACTGACAGAAGCGCTCCGAATGATCCATTCAAAATATCCCTAAATAATTTTTATTACAACTCGCGTTATCAGTGGTTACGAATGTCAAAAAAATTATGACTACAATTGAATAAATAATTTGTCATTGAGGATCCGGTTAAATTTAATAGAAATGGAACTCACAGTAATTGAAACTACATCTCCAACTTCAAAACGGCTATGTAAATTGTGGAAGATCCCCAGTTGACCAGATTTACATTGTGCTAACAAAATTAATCTAGTCGATTAGCATGAACAGTAAGTTGGGCGGCAATTTGAAGAAGAGAAGTTCGTTTAAAATCAGAATACCAGAGTTACACGACCAATATTGAATACGTTAAGATCAGACTATTTTTATTGAAGCGATACGTCATTTTGTTATACTTCAGTGTAACAATTCATTAGAGGTTAGATACTGTATGTAGCTGCAAACTATTGTATTTCCAATTATGCATTAGGTGGTGTGCACCTAATAAACAATTAGTTCAAATATGACCAGAAGGATAAACCAAAGTCAGAATGAACGGATGGTATTATCACGTGCAAATTCGTTTTGTGCTTACTGACCCATCAATAGGAGTAAACAACAAATTAGTTGCTCAATATTTTTATTCATTGTTAATATTCCATTTATATATCAAATAAGAAAATATTGCAGGGAAATATAGAAATATTACATTGTTCAATATTTGCTTATCAAATGAATAATATCTTTGCTGGTAATAAATTTACTCCTTTGTAGATATATTTTATCTTATAAATGTTTCAATTGCAAATGTTGTTTTTTTATTAGAGTTTCCCTTCCTTATTATGTATAATTCAAAATTTGGCATAGCGATTTCAGTCCTCATTTAGCCGAATTTTTTTACGTGGATAGTGGCATCACCTCCCATACTGTCAAACACGTCTTATCCACTGAGTGTCGTAAGCACTTAATTACTTCTGGCCTACCGGGACGGAAACGTCAGTCGGATGCCCTTCAACAGTATAACAATTTAATAGATGTCCATGATGCGAGAGTTGATAATCAATTGATACAAAATATTTTTCTCCGTAGTAAATATTATAGACTTTCAAATGGGTCGTGACAACCCATAACAATTTAGTTCAGTTGTGACCAGAAGGATAAACCAAAGGCGGCATGAACGGAAAGTATAATCTCATGCACATTCTTCTACGGAATATATAGTGGTTAAAGGGCGTAATACCGGCTCCTACTGATGAGTCGCCAGTAAGCACGAAACGAATGTGCATGAGATTATACTTTCCGTTCATGCTGCCTTTGGTTTATCCTTCTGGTCACAACTGAACTAATTTGTTACTAGGTTCGCAAAACCTAATACATACTTGCATATATATTAGTTCTTCGCAACAAACAGTATTTAACCCATAACAATGTCAAACATGTGCTATTCTCCGATTTCCTCAGCTTCCTGAGTAATGTTCGCTTGCCTGGCATGTTGAGTTATACATTTCGATAAGGCTGTTTTGATTAATTCTGAGTTTATTATCCGATCCCTTTTTTTGTTTTCAAGTTGGCCGCTTAAATTAAAACGTGCGGATTATATCGTCATGGAAAATTAATTAACTCCACGACTCTTTCCAATATGCATACATAATTGGGGAACAACGTAACCTGCACATTCGGTTCCAGAGGTAAAATTATCAAGGCTGCTAAATTGTGCCCTGGTCACTGTTAGGCTGCAGGAAATTTTCGCAGAACACCGGTATTCAGCATTATACACTGAAGCATTCAAAGAGAATCGGGCAATTTGAGAATGAAGATTTTAAAATTCTAATCACAATATAACCATTGTAGAGAATTTATTTCACAAACATTGCAAATTAACAGTTTGAGCATCTAGGCAAATTCTGCATACGTTGAATGTCATTGCGCGTTCAAGCAAGACTCAATGGCATCAGCATTTGATTCTTTGTAATCTACACTGCATAGCAATTAGTGTATCTGGCTGGTTGATGAAGCAATTGTCTTAGCTTCTCGACAAATTTGTTACGAGATAAGCAATACATTATGCACAAGGTTTGTAGAAAGGTTTGTGAAAGATATTTTGTTTGACTTCATTTATTAGAAATCACTGCGTGCTTATACAAAATATTTGATTATTTCATATCGTGAAGGCCAGTACACCTTGCGTGAATACTAAAGAAGATGTTTCCATAATTTCTATTATAGGGAAAGCATTTTTATTTTGATTTTATTAAAGGAGAGAATGAGAGAATATATTCATGATTGTATTTATAGATTTTCCGATTGTTAAAAACGCCAGGATGGCTTCTATGTAATCATATAAAAGACCGAGAGGAGTATAAACATGTTAAACATGTTCTCCCGCATAACTTCCGTTGCTGATGTAGAGACATCTGCTGCTCTTAATAAGCACTCCAGATCTTTCCAAACTATGATAGATAAAATAAGTAAATAAAGTTTGAACAATAATAATTGAAAATTATTTTACCTTTTATTTTTCAATCGATGGACTCACAATGCAGACATCTTTTTTCGATTGTGAAGTAAGAAAAATGCCTTGAGAAATAGTGTTGCATGGTTCTGATTCTTAAACAAACACACATGGTCAAATTAGCGATGGACAGTTTTTTAAACGTATAAATCTTTCATTCATTGCGGTTGTCGTTGTTAATTCTGTGGAAAAGTTATCAAACATTATTGTCATGTGTACTTTATCCTGAAAACACGCAAAATTATTCAAAATATTATCTATCGATGTCCTTATAAAAACAGTATTATTTCAGATAAATTTTCTTCATAAAATATAGCATTCAAATAAGTAGTTTGCGACTAAGAATGCAAAAAATTATTATTTATTAGGTGTTGCGCACCTAGTAATAAATTATTTCAAATATGACCAGAAGGATAAACCAAAGACGGCATAAACGGAAAGTATAATCTCGTGCACTTTCGTTTCGTGCTTACTGGCGACTTATTAGTAGGAGCCGATATTATGCCCTTTATCTACTATATATCTGGGTGGGATAATAGGAGATTGAAACGTCCTATTTTCCCACAATCCTCACCCAAATTTATAGTGGGCAAAGGGCAAAATACTGGCTCCTACTGATGAGTCGCCAGTAAGCACGAAACGCATATGCACGAGAATATATTTGACGTTCATGCCGTCTTTGGCTTTCCCTTCTGATCATAATTGAATTAATTGTTACTAGGTGCGCAATACATAATACATAAGTACTTTTATATAAGTTCTCCTCTACAATCAGTATCTAATTCATTAGGCGGTTCAATGCTTTTCAAATCTGTTACATAACACACTATTACTTTCCAATATTTTTCTTCATAGCTAATATTCTACATAAATATCAAATTACAAAAGTAACCTGCGAACAAAGAAACATTACTAGGTTCAGTTCTTATTTATCAAATAAATTATATTTGGTTTTAATAAATTTACTCCTATGAAGGTTACCACATAAATGTTGGTATTGATAAAATTGTTTTCCATTTATTTTTTTATATTTATTTTATATATGTAACCATTGAGATATCCTGCCGAACACAGCACAAAGTGTTCTGATACATTGTAACTAACGCGCGGCAGGATAATATCAGAAAGAAATCTTGTCACGTTCTTTTAAATGTTCTTTATTATTATAATAAACATTAGGGATAAACGACATTGGCAATTTACAAATTTATGTGATAAAATATATCTACATAGGAGTAAATTTATAACCAACCTAGACATTATTTATTTGATAAACAAATATTGACCCATGTAATATTTCAACTTTTACCAGCCAGACTTTCTTATATGATATATTAGTAGAATATTAACTATGAATAAATGTATTGAGTCACTAATTTGTTGTTTACTCCTACTGATGAGTCATTAAACACAGAACGAATGTGCACGAGATAATATTATCCGTTCATTCTGACTTTTGATATCCTTCTGGTCATATTTGAACTAATTGTTTATTAGGTGCGCAACACCTAATACATAATTGGATATACATTATTTTGCCGCTACAAACAGTATCTAATCTCTAATGAATTGTTTTACTGTAGTATAACGTAAATGACGTATCGCTCCAATAAAAAGAGTTTGATCTTAACGTATTCAATTTTAGTCGTGTAACTCTTGTATTCTGATTTTAAATGAACGCAGCTTTTCTTCTTCAAATAGCCACCTAACTAACTGTTCATGCCAAACGTCTAAGATAATTCTGTTAGCACAAAGGAAATCTGGTTAATTGTGAATCTTCCACAAATTACACTGCCGTTTTATTTTAGAAATGTTGTTTCAATTTCTGTGAGTTCCACTTCTATTAAATTTTACCGGATCGTCAATGACAAATTATTTGTTCAATTGTAGTCGTAATTTTTTATGACATTCGCAACCACTGATAACGCATTCTAAAAGCGATGACGACACTTTTTCCAAGAAATAGATAAATGAGTACTGCAAGCGTTCGAAATGCAGCTAGAATGTGTTTTCGTGTGCCACCGACCAAGAGCAACCAGTGCCGCCACATAGTTTTTCTACCTGACACACCGTGTTTACGAAAGAAAGATGCATTGACGCACAAAACAGATGAACCCGGCTTAATATTCGGATCAGCGGTAAGGTGAAGCACGATGTCACAAACGTACTCAATTCCTATTAATGTCAACCAATCGACTTCTTTTGGATCATGTAATTCTTTAATGCGCAATTCAATTACCAAAGTTAACATAACCACGACATCCTTTTGTGGTCTTATGTCGTGTACTACTAGTTTTGCTTTATTCAGATAAATTCCCATTTCCAAATACACGTCGTGAAATACTCTGAGATGACTGGGTGCTAATTGGTCCATTCATTTCGAAGGCTTCCACACCATTAATACTAGCCAACATTTTCTGTGGGTAGTTCGAATAGTGTGGAAGTGACGGGATCAATAAACACCCAACCATGTCGTAGGCTTTCACGAAGTGTGCTTGGAAATGAGGGTAAATTTGACTAATTTAGACCTACTAGTACGATACATAAAACTACGAAAGGAAATCTTTGAAATGTTAAAGCTCTTCCTTACTCGAGAATTTTCCACATCACAATTTTTTCTCAGGTTCTCGAGTGCCGTTTTCGGCTCTCCTCCTCAACCGAATGAAACATTTGCCGAAAAATTCTAATTTTTCTTATATGATATATAACTGTACGCGCAAAGTTTCAAAACTGAAATATATGTTTATTCCTGATAAATTTTATAGTAATATGATGCATTTGAAGATGTTGAATTAGCGCTTTTGTGATTTTCGATAAATTTTTATTTGTACGATGAATTGACGGCCCAAAATTCAACAGCGTACGTTTATTCTTGAAATATATTGCAAATCGTCATGTTCTGACATAATCTGAATGCGTATCAGTACTAAGTTGTTAATTGACAATTTGCTCGCAAATGGAACACATAAATATATAAGCAGCATGGAACTGCATCATAATCCACACGGATGAAATCTCGTATGTGAGCATACCTGAAGCTGTCATTCATAGCGTCTAAAATTTTGGCAGGCATGCGTTAGGTTCCTCGAATGATTATTTGACACTGTCTTTGTTGCGTTGAACCGGCTTTCGACAGTATTGCAGTTGTTTGATGATGAGTACAAGATTACATATAGTCGGAAAAAGGTGGAGAAGCAATTTAGAGTCAGCTAGTGGCTGTGCAATGAACAAATCGGTTGATTTGTTTGGGGCATAGCGCAGTCTTAAGTTTGCGTTTGGCATTCTTTCTTAGTCACGTAACTGTTAGTGAAGTTTGTCAATATATCTGAATTATTGCAGTCAGTGGAGCCTAGTGGATTAACGAATTTCTGCAGGATTTCTGAATGTCGATTCCATTCATATATTCATTTTTCATTCGTACTAGATAATGCCGATAGCAATTCGAAACACGTCATTAGATTTCACTGATCATAAAGCTGCTAAGTCGTTTCACTTGAATTATTTAATGTTTCCTAAATGAGTTCAATCACATCAAAATATTTTAAAAGTGCAGATGAATATATTTTTTCACTTATGGTGTTTTACTAACAACAGTGCTCCGAATGATGCATTCAAAAGTTCGCTAAGTGATTTTTATTACAACACGCGTTTTCACTGGTTGCGAATGTCCTAAAAAATGACTACAATTGAATTAATAATTTGTCATTCAGAATCAGGTTAAATTTAATAGAAGTGAAACTCACAGTAACTGAAACCACATCTCCAAATTAAAAGCGGCAATGTAATTTTTGGAAGATTCTCAGTTGACCAGATTTCAATTGTGCTAACAGAATTAACCAAGAAGATTGGCATGGACAGTTAGTTGGGCGGCTTTATGAAGAAGAAAAGCTGCGTTCATTTAAAATCAGAGTACTAGAGTTACACCAGTAATATTGAACATCTTAAGATCAGACTCTTTTTAGTGAAGCGATACGTCATTTTCTGTTATACTTCATTATAACAATTAATTAGAGGTTAGATACAGTATGTAGCAGAAAACTAATGTATATCCAATTATTCATTAGGTTTTGGGTACCTAATAAAAAATTAGTTCAAATATGACCAGAAGGATAAACCAAAGTCAGAATGAACGAATAATATTATCTGGTACACATTCTGCTTGTGCTTACTGGCCCTCAATAGGAGTAAAGAACAAATTAGTGACTCAATATTTTTAATTATTGTTACTATTCTACTTATATATAAAAAACAAAGTATTTCAGGGAAAAATAGAAATATTACAAATGTCAATATTTGTTTATCAAATAAATAATATCTTTGCTGGTAACAAATTTACTCCTATGTAGGTATATTTTATCTCATAAACGTTTATATTGCAAATGTTGTATTTTACCTAATATTTCACTTCTTAATTATGTATATTCGGAAACTCGATCGCCATATTGAAGTAATATAATTGTGAAATTGTTCTACGTGGGTGGTGGCAACACCTCCCATAATGTCCAGAATTTTATTACATGTTCTAAGTTTGTGTCTTATCCAAATTAATTAAGTACAATTTTAAAAATTAACGTCCGCAATCTTGGCGTAAAACCCAATCCCATTATTCTTAATCTTGACAGTATAAACTAAGCACTATGCAAGTTATAAAAAGCGGCTCTTTTAGTGGACCAGTTTAGCTTGTCTTTAAGTTTTGTCAGAATTTTCATGCAGACGAGTCTCGGAACGATGCAGATTCGCATAGCTATTTTTTCATATATAAGAATTGCGATTTAATCCTTGCAAGTCAGTTTTACGACGTACTGTGATGATGATCATGGAAATTTGAAACGCGTTCATTTAGTGGACCAGTTTCGTTCATTTTAGCTTGACTTGCAATTTCGCATCGGAGTCTGTGACTCTGCCAAAAGGACACTCTACCTTACAAAATACACACTTTTCCAATATATATATATATATATATATATATATATATATATATATATATATATATATATATATGTATATGTATATCTATATAATGGGATTGCTGTTAATATCAAGCTCGCAAACTTGATTTAAATAATTTTTATTATCATCGCGCAATCAATGATTTTTAATGTATTAATCTTGAATTCAATATCACATCCCCATAGAGCGTGTTGTTCGTTCTACAATGACAGACAGTTTGTAGCCAGTTGGAAAAATTACTAAAAAGTAATACCACAAGAACACCTCCTGTAGAGAAGTATAATTGAAAAGCTAGTTTATAACTTAAAATTAAGTGTTTGTGAGGCAGTGTTGCATTTTATAGAGTCGCAGTCTCTGAAGCAAATGTGCCAAGGTTTGAGTACCGCCCGAAACAAAGTTTTTGATAACGCTGGAGTTCCGGTTTACTGGATGAATTACTATTTCTACACTATACAATTCTTAGTTTATACTGACACATGTAAGTAATTAATGGATCAGATGCTTATATCAAGATCGTAAACTTGATGATAATGATATATACGGAGAATTTACCTGATCTGCGTTTTGACTAACGCAACTTTCATTGTTCCAGTAATTTTCTTTTATCAAAATATTTCGGCCCATCTTACCGTAGGCCTTCATCAGTTGCGTCTCACAAAACAAATGAAGCTTCATTTGTTTCGTGAGACCCATTATTCAGAAACACGTCAAAAAAACATGCCATGTGTGATAAAACTAGAAGTCCGAAAGACCAATGCACATGTTAAATTACAATTCAAACCACTAGGTTTTACACAAGATAGACAAGTTAATAACAGTTTAAACAATAATTGATTGCGCATGTGGTGGTAACAATTCTTTAAATCAAGTTTGTTAGCTTTAAGTAAACACCAATCCCATTGTATTTAATCAGTCGTCGAACAACATAACAAAACTACCGCCAGCTGCAACGCACTGACGCGTTTCGACCTTCCATCATCATCATCAGAGTACGACGGAAAACTGACTATCGAGGATCAAACCGCATTGAAATATATGGAAATCAAATTTAGATATGCGGCTCTCACCTCTGGCAGTCTCGCATACATTGAACTTGACTGGAAATGTCTGCTGCACAAATTCTATGCAGTCACGAACATTAACTGTTTGCAGCTTTTTACTGGAGATAGCTTCAGTTACCATTTCATGCAATCGCCTTTTCCTTCTATTAACTAATGCAGTACTCTAAATCGAACCTAAAGATTTTTCAACAGCTTTTTCATTCGTAAAATTATGTCTAGATTTAATTTCTATAGATTCCCTAATCAATCTCGTCACCCTATTACGACTACATATTGCTGTGCATTTGCATTCCTCCCAGTTGATAGTATGCCCAGTCTCCACTACATGACGAGCAAGATCTGATTTAGCAATATATCCATACTTACACGCAGTTGTATGTTCACCTCTTCTTACTTTTATTGGGCGCATGGTCTCACCAATATACTTGAGACTACAATCATTGCATGGGATCTCATACAATCCTGATGTGTCTAAGGATTCAATTTTTCCTTTTTGGTTATGGAGTATAGTGCCAAGTGTAAGTGGCTGTTTTAAAACGGTCCTTATATTGTATTTTAAAGCTAATGATTTCACTTTCCTACTTAATATA
>JAQBSW010011414.1:0-20168 GCA_029291075.1 Eudiplozoon nipponicum
TAGAGACAGAACTGTGGAAGAAAAACCGTACAATGCTAATGAGTTATTAATGTCTGAAATTCAACTGAGATATCAGCCTGGAAGAACGGCGCAAATGTGCGAAATATTATGCTTAGAAAAAATGGGATGTCAATTACCGTCCGAATTATACGAACGCCTTTGCACAAAAGCTTCCAGGTTAAATATATCCAGAGATGTGATTAACTCTATTTTCACAGCTGAGCTACCAACTAGGCATAGAACCACATTGGAAGTAATCGAAACTATAAACTTTGATTGGCCAACAAAGCTCAGAGGGTTAGACGGTGTGTATAAACAGCAGGAACCGCAAGTACATGCTGTAATAGCAGATTCTGCCATGGTGCAGCCAGTCAGGGCAGATGCCGAAAACAACCTGACTATACAAGAAACCTTGCGTCTCTTATGTAGAGAAGTTGCTAGTTTACGTCGAGACGTTTCGCAACTTCAGAATCAGGATAGATATACTAGACGTCGAGGGAGTCACTCGAGTCAACGCTTCGAAGGGCCACGCGGATGGTGTAAGGCACATTGCGAATACGGACGAAGTGCAAAGTGCCAAGGTGAGAATTGTATATACCCGCGATTAGGTGGACCCAGATGGAAAGGGAGCACTAAACCGGTAGAGAGAAATCCATCACCGGGAAAAGGATAAACCCCTGCTAGTAGGAGCCGTAGGGGGTTCCATTGCAAAGGCTCACAGATATACCTTTAAAAGGCGTACTTAAGGCAAAGGATAAAAAAACGACAGGACCAGTTAGCACCGATACAGTAGGCAAAAGATTCCGATTTTTACTAAGCGGAGATCTGGAAAACATTGCCGGATTATCCAGCAACAAGTTTATTATTAAAGATGAATTATCTGGATTAGAATTTCTCATCGATACGGGTGCTGAGGTAAGCATAGTAAGGTTAGACGTGGTGGAAGCAGATTGCCCCCCTCATTTGATTTTCAACTATAGGCCGCTAACGGTAGTCCGATAGGAGTCAAAGGGATGAAAGAGTTGTCGGTGACGTTAGGTCAGAAATCTTCCTTTAGATGGAATTTTCTAGTAGCCGATGTCAAGGACCATATAATTGGCATGGATTTCTTGACACATTTCAAACTGACATTAGACCCCAAAGCTAGGACTATCGTAGAAGGCGTGGGGATGTCAACACCTACTGAGTCTAACACGTCGGCAGTTATAACAGTTCTTTTACCCCGTCCAACGGTAGCACATAACTTTGCCGATATAATTTAGAAGCACCTAGCAGCGTTTCAACCTTTCAGTGCCAAAAGTATAGTATTGAAGACAGGAGTAGAACACCAAATAGAATTGGTGGTTCCATTGCTTTGTTCACCAAAGGCTCAACCATTGGCACAACACAAGCAAAAAGTTGCTGACTCCGAATTTCACTAATTGCGCAAAGAGGGGATTTGTTGATGGTCAAATTCCAATTTTGGTTCCCCAATAGTGGTAGTTCCCAAAACTGAACCGGGTCAATGGAGGGTTTGTGGAAATTATCGTCTATTAAACTAAGTGAGGAAGGGTGATTCTTATCCTATTCCTAACCAGAGTACTCTATTCCGAGATATAATGGGATATGAGGTTTATTCAACTTTAGATCTCCAGAAAGCATACTATCAGATACCGATGGAGGAAAGTTCTATACCACTCACCGCAGTCCGATTTCCAGGAGGGGGTGGCATGATATTCTTCGAATGCCTTTTGGTTTGAAAAATGCCAATCAGGCATTCCAGCGTTTGGCTGAAGAAATCCTCAAGAATTGTCCATTTGGGAGTGTGTACATAGACGACATATTTTTTGCTCACGTGATGAACATCGTAAGCATTTGGAAACGGTTTTGACCAGGCTTTAACAATATGTATTAGAGGTCAAACCCAATAAGAATGACATGGGATGGTCTTCAGTTAAGTATCATAGGCATGTACATTCCAAAGACGGAATTAAAACTTTGGAAGATAAAATCCAATCTGTCAAGGAGGTAACGGTGCCCCGGACCGTGCGCCAGCTGCGAAGGTCCTTGGGCATGATCACCTATTATCGTCGATTCATTACAGGTCTAGCCGGAATTCTAGGATCGCTAACACGCCGTCTCACTCGTGAAAAGACCACGATCAAGAAGTCTTGGCCTATAAACTTGAGCCCAGAAGACCGAGAAAGATTCCAAAAGGCCAAGGAAATGCTAAGTGACATAACCACATTAGCACCTTTAGATCGGGAGAAACCTTTCGAGCTAATCACAGATGCCTCAGATGTTGCAATAGGGGCAGTGCTACAGCAAAGAGATCAGGACATATTAAGACCGATTGGGTTTTATAGCCGTAAGCTTAATAATAATAACCTTATGATACGTTTGGTAAAGAGTTTCTAGCAGTGTATGCCGCAGTGCTACACTTCGAGCATTACTTAGACGGTCATAAGTTTAAGTTATTGACCGATCATAAGCCATTGATCAGTATACTTGGTAAAACAGCTAGGCTTAATTACTCTCGTAGAGTAAATTCCCAAATAACCCAGTTAGCAGAGTTCGATTTCACTGTGTCTCATATTGCTGGTAAGGAGAATGTGGTAGCCGATGCACTTAGCAAGCCGAATGAGGCCGATGTTGAGCTGATATTTCAAGGTCCATTGAAGAGTTTAGATAATTCTATGCATGATTTAGTTAGTCAAATCGAAGAAGCGCAAGGATCGGATCCCTTCATTTTAGTTTTGTCAAAAAGGCCAGGATATGTTCGTAAGCTCATAAGTGGCAAGTGGTTGTTATGCGAAACGTCTAGAAGTCAACCACGACCATATGTACCGTTGGAGTTACGGGCCAAGATTATCCAAGTGTTACATGACATGGGTCATCCATCCATTAAAGCCACCATTCGATTGATCAACGACAGATATGTATGGCCGCACATGTCTAAAGACATACGGGTATGGGTAAGAGCCTGTGCCAAGTGTCAAACGTGTAAGGTGTGGAGACATACCAGAACCGAGATAAAGAATATTTGGATACCAATTGGACGGTTCAGATACGTACATGTAGACATTGTCGAGATGCCCGAGGTTAATGGTAACAAATATTTGCTAACCATGGTAGATAGATTTAGTCGTCAATTCGAAGTGGCGATTTAAAAAGACATGGATATCGCGTTATGGTGTTCCGGAAAAGGTCACTAGTGATCGCGGTAGTAAATTTATGTCCGAGCTTTTCGAGAGATCCCTCAACATCATGGGAACTACTGTATTGCATACTAGCGCGTACAACCCACGAGCGAATGCGATGGTAGAAAGGCTGCATCGTGAACTAAAAACTGCGTTAAAGTGTACTAATGGAACAAGCTGGATATACAATCTTCATATAGTACTACTCGCCATGCGCAACTGATATAGGGCACAATTAGGTATTACAATAGCAGAACTGGTTTATGGAGAACCATTAAGGTTGACTGGAGATCTTCTAATAGAAACTCCAAGTAGTCTTGGTTGGGCTTCTAGTTATGTAGATTGGTTCGTGGGAGTACTTAGAGATAAGATGTGTCGTTTGGCTCCGACCATAACTAGAAAAGCAAAAACCAAATGCTATGTGTCCTCTGATCTAAGATCGGCTTCGCATGTGTATGGATCTAATGAAATAAGGAAGAAGTGCCTGACACCATTTTACAAAGGGTCATATAAGGTCAAGAGGATGACTGCCAAGAATGTCGTCATAGAGATAAATGGCATTGAGGATTCTGTTACGTTGGATCGTTGCATTCCCCAGTTTATCTGGTTAGACGGTAGGACTGAATTAATGGATGCGTTGGATGACCGTCGTTCTATGGTTGTATTTCCTTTGGCCTGCTGCAATTGCTTTATTTTTCTTTATTAAAATTTGATCGATTTCTTCAATATACGCCTGCTAGTACTGTCTTATATTTTTTAATGATACACGCAGAGAGGGGACGTTCTGAAACAGGCAATTTAATATTTCTGTTTTTCGTGTCTATTTCTTTCCAGATTATTTGTTTGGGTGTTTTGTACGAGACAGGTTTCACATCCCGATTTGCCTAACATTAAGTGTCAATTTAATAATTAAATTTTATAAAAATGAATGCTCATCTTAAATTTGAGGCGAATGAAAATATAAGGTTATCAGATTCTACTGCTAATTTACGACTACAAACGATTTGGCATCTATGGGGTTCTCAGACACGAATAGGTTAGGAGCCTCTACAGAATCAATTGGAAAGATTATTTTTGGATCATCAACAAATTTCAAAACTCGACTGTTAAGGATCTTAGTTTCCAAATGTACAAATACGATTTTAAATAAAATTGGCCCTAAACCTTATCCTTGTGGAATTCCACTTGTTACTCGTTTCGATTTTAATATCACATCATTTAATTGAATACTCATTCTTCGATTATATAAATGGTATCTGAGTAAACTAAAAATATTCGGATCAATATTCAATAAATTAATCGCCTTTATAAAAGCATCAAAAGATATACAGTCAAAAGCTTTTGAGATATCTATAAATACAATTAATGCATCTAACTTTTTCTCATCTAGAGTAATTACATGTTTCGTCATAGACAGCAAATTAGTAATTGTCGATCGATCTTTCGTAAAGCCATATTGACTTTTTTCAAAATCAACCGGCAACATAAATTCTAAATGATCTTGTAACGCGCGGCTCCGCGTTACAACCCAACCTTGCTCAATTTCGACAGATATAGAATAGAATAGAATAGAATATCTTTATTTGAATTCAAACCACACATATTGCATCAAATAATAAAATTGGAAATTGTACAATATATTTAAAAAATATTACATCAAAATAATTGTGCAATTAATCTCATGTAGATAGGTATATCTCACAAGTTGTACAATACAATATATCAATATCAGAAAGTTCGACTGAAAAGAATAATATATACATCATCAAATTAGGAACAATTAAGGTATAATTCGAGTGTAACATTATGCAAAAATTGAGAACCATGACTAGCAATTGATTGTATGTAATGTTAACTAATTTGAAGATATAGTGCATAACATTTCACTTATAATAATACAAAACTTGGAAATAAAAATCTCAAGAAAATCTGTTTCCGATAACAATTATCCTTGTCTTTTATTCAACCATGAGAAAGAATTATCATAATCAAAAAAAAAAATATCAGCAGGATTGCAGACTTTTTCAAGTTCAGTAGATAAAGTTTTAAAAGACATCTTAGATGGATGTATTTATCTAAGCCCCTTCGGCAATTGGTTATAAATTTTGTAGATTTTCGAGACAGAGAATAACTTGCTCGCTACATTCCCCACCAAAGGAGGAGATATTGCCAAATGTCCAGATCTAGTTCCACCTTCATGACTCTTTCTTATCGGAGTCATATAGGCACCAGTCCACTGGTTCAAATGGAAAACTTTTATACAATAACACATCCTACGAAACCACACAGATTGCAATGACACAAACTGTAATCTAGAGGCGTATATAGTGCAAGAAATAGGACTAATATGTTTCACAACTTTCTTTGTACAGCTTCTATCTTATTAGACAAACCCTTTTTTAATGGATTCCAAGTAGCGACAGCATATTCTAGTACTGGTCTAATCCATATTATGTACATTTGAAGTTTTATATCATTTGATAAGATATTTCGATTTATTAGTGCTCATCTTTTCTTGGCACTGCCTACTATACTTTCAATATGTCTCTCAGCAGAAGCTGTACATTGAATAGTTGTGCCTAAATCCTTAATTTCTTGCATAAGTTTAATCTCAAACACATCATTAATAACAGCATCATGAAAATAAATATAATGAAAGTTTGTTCTGTTCCCTATTTTTAAAGCTTTCGTCTTTTTATTGTTTATTCTCAGCCCTAGTGTAATCATATATTTACTCAAATCACACAAATCTAATGTCACATTATTTTTGGAGAATTCGACATTCTTTGGATCAATTGGGAAGATTATATTTAAATCATCAGCGAATTTGCAAACTCGACCGTTAAGGATCTTAGTTTCCAAATTTGTAAATACAATTTTAAATAAAATTGGCCCCAAGCTTGATCCCTGTGGAACTCCACTCGTTACTCCTTTCGATTTTGATATCAAATCGTTTACTTGAATACTCATTCGTCGATTATATAGATAGTATTTAAGTAATCTAAAAATATTCGGATCAATATTCAACAAACTAATCGCATTCAAAATAGCATCAAAAGATATAGAGTCAAAAGCTTTTGAGATATCTATAAATACAATTAATGCATCTAACTTATTCTCATCTAATGGGATTACGTTTCCACATGGAAAGCATATTAGTAGTTGTCGATCTACCTTTCGTAAAGCCATGTTGACATAAGTCAAAAACTGCAGGTAACATACGTTCTAAATGATCTAGTATCCATCGTTCTATTATCTTCAAAAACGAAGGGATAATAGAAATTAATCTATAATCACTGGCGCACGTTGGCTTACTAACTTTTGGCAACGGCTTAGCTACTATCGTTAATATATCGATTGGTAATTTCCCATTCTTAAAAATTCTATTTATAAAGTTGCAGAGCACATTCCTAAATGTTAAGGGTAATTGAATCAGATTATCAATCGAAATACCAAGGTGATCTTTTTGTTTTTTGATTTGATTTTTAACATCAATTTTATCAATTCATCACTGTCAATAACAAGTCCTGGTTCCTGGTCTCCGAAAGGGTCAGATAGTTCTATAAAATTTCTTTGATTCTGTGGATTGTATATCAAATTGCCAAATACTTCCTCCAATTCACAGAGAAATCCATAATAAGTTTTATCCACAGGTAGTATAAGCCTTAACTTTTCCTTGTATTTACTGTAATCTGTGAGGAGTTTAAATCCTAATCTAGGATTACTCTTCATTTTGGCCAAAATAATTCGTTCTGATCTTTGACGAATTATTAGCAGTGATGAATTAATTTCGTTATCAATGGAATCTAACCTCATTTGTTTAATACTATTAATAAGACTACACTTTATTATATTATCTCGTTTAATTCTTAGTTTACACAATTTCCTATTAATTCGTTTCGGTATAATGTCCGTAAACGTAGATGCCTGAAATAAAACAGATAATAACGATGAAACAGAAGAAACAAATTCATCAGTATTCAAGAAATAAAAACTCTCATAATCAATCAGTATGCTTAATTCTCTAAAAAAATTCCAGTTGATTCTGGAACAGTGCACGTGTGCATTTTCAAAACTTAGTTTCTGTGTTATGCCACTCAAGATGTTCCATTGTAAAATAATTTGTTTATGGTCCAATTCTTTGAAATAATTGACAACATCATAACTGTGTGATTTCACCATTTCAATTTCTAAGTATACATGATCTAAGCATTGCGAACCTCTAGTTGATTCATTTATAATCTGCTTGAGATCATGGTTAGAAAAAAATTGGTTATTTCACAGTCCTGTAACTTATTAAAGTCACCTACCACTACATTATAGCCATGGCAGTCAAAGATAGATTGAAAAGAATTGGTAAATGTTTGATCATCAAATAAAGTAGCATACGGCGGTCTGTAAACCGCTGTTAAGATCAGATTATCAAATTGTATAGATAAGAAATCAATGATAGCATTATCATCACTAGTATGTAAAATTTTCGCCTTAAATACAGATTTACTATAAATGAGTACTCCTCCACCTCTTTTATCCAGCGATCTGTCCTTTCTGAATAAAGAATAGTGAGGAATATCAAATTCATGGTTTTTAATATCCTTGTTAAGCCAGGTTTCAGATAATATTATAAAATCGAAATCGTTACTTATTATAAAATTACACAGTAAAAAGTTCTTATTTTTAACACTTCGAAAGTTAGCATAAAATAGAGTAAATGTAGAAAGCGACTTATCTAAACAAGTGTCGACTTTTACTGATTCAACCTTGTTGGCTTCTTTACTATTCTTTTCCCGGGCTTCGAGGCCATGCTTCCTCTCCCCCCTCTGTCCACAACATTTAGTAACGATACATCGTTTTTTGATGTTGCAGTCTCACTCGATTGATTCCGTTTAACAGCTTGATCAGACGTTGGCGGTTTCCGTTCCTGATCGTTCTTTAACTTTTTTACTTTTGCCAACTTCCGTTGGAGGAACGTTTTGTCCCGTCCAATAAATATGCTGTGAAAGCTCAAATTCTCCTCTTTCTTTTTATTGATAGATTCTAATTGCATATTTGTTGGCCTTTTTGATAATTTTACAATTACAGGCCTTGGACGATCAGCTCGTTTCCCCACCCTATAGCATTTAGTAATAGCTGCATGCGTTTCTTCTTTTATTAAAGTATTTAATTTCTCGACGTCTTTCACATCGGCATTTTCATCTAGATTAAATAAAACTAATTGATCCTGTTTGCTATTACGTGCTGAAACTTCATTTGCTAATATATTTAGCATTTCTTCACCAGATGATTTATTATTAACTAGCATATCGCCTACCACTGTTAAATCGGCCAATTCAATCCATGGTTGAACATCAGTCTGTAACTTGTCTAACTTCACAAGTAATGTATCATTCAGTTCAACTACACGCGCACTTAATGTTTCATTATTTTTCACCGCTTGCTCCAATTTCATTGCATTCACAACTGCATCATTCTTCAATATGGACATCTCATTTTTTAAATAGTTGTTTTCATCCTTTAACACTTTCATGGAGTTCTGAAGATCCATAACAATTTTTTCAATATCGGAATGCGACAAAATCGGAGCCATGTCAAACAGCGAGCCAGTACATTTACAAGTACCATGGTTCTACTTAAGGTCACATATGCTAATTCTGGATTTATTCAATATTTTCCTTAACTGTGATTTTAGCAACAATCTCTGTAAGTTTTAAGCAGTTTTAATAGAGATTTCTTGAAATGAAAATTTTTAATTGTAATTAATAGACTTTTTTGATAATAAACACCCGCGCGCAATTCGCGAGTAACGTGCATTGGATTTATGTGGCATAACGATCAAAGCCAGGATTTATGTATTTTATGTGTACAGACAACTCTGCTAAGGCATTCTGGAATTATATTTTATTTTCTTTTGCAAACATTTACATAAAATTATTAAAAATTCAGCCAATACATTCTGGATTTATTTATTGTGTCTATTGTGATTACTTTTACATGAGACAGTAATTTGTGTTGATAATATATTATTTTATTGCCATCTTGAGCACGTCTATTTGAATTAACAGTGAATTTTAATTTGCTTTGCAACATTGTGTTCAATAAATTTATGATGATTCGACTTAGCTTTCTCACATCACCCATCGGAAAAAGGTCGGGGACTAATCATAAGCGCGAATCTCAACAGCAGCTACCAGGTATATGTAGGAATGGTATATCATCACTAAATAGATAGCTACCCGGCCAAACCTCTTACAATAACCATAAAACCTCCTACATAAATGGTGCCCCATTTCGTCGAACTCACAGCCAATAAATAATTAATCAGCAACTCTAGCCTATGAGAATATCAATCAGGCGCTAGTCCTTCCACTTGCCCAAGCACTTCGGATGAATGCTACGCAAGAGTGAATCCGATAAAGCAGGGAAAACACGCAAGAAAACAAATCCTGAGCCACAAATCACAGCGAACCACCCTCTCGCGATCACAATTTTCAAACACAGCCACACGATGACGGATGAGGACGATATTACACTGCCCTCTATACTCGACAGCACACACAAAAATGACGTCCAGCTCAGGAAATGCAAGAAGCCCGTTGGCGAGCCCAACAACAAGCCACACCACCACATGGACCCAGTACAAGATATGTCAATTCGATCCAGACTACATTGATAAGTGGATCGCCGATGTTACTTTATTGACCAAGGTGTCCAATATAAAAGATGAGGGCTCAATATTTTGAGAACTTGTGAGACAATCCCAATGTCTTTCAGACGCGGACTAAAAGATATCCTGCATCAATGCACTGAGGGAACATGTTCGAAGCCATTGCAGAGCTTGCAACGTGCCGTTCAGCAGCGCCTGACACCAGATCGGGAAGACAGGCTTACAGAACTGATGAGCCAGATGTCCCTAGGTAGCCGCACACCTTCCGGGCTATTTAAGGAGATGGAGCCAAAAGCCTCTGAATTCAATCTACCCAAGTAAATCTTGATGCGACTATTCATTCAGAAGCTTCCTCCGGCACTCCAAGAAATCTCTACGTTTCAGCGCAAATCCGTCGAAGTACAAAACGATGTACTGCCGGTGCGTCTAGACAAGTGGTGGAAAAAAGACCACTGCAGCTCACCTGCCTCAGAGCCAGGTTGCATTACTTCACGCCTGCTCAAGCCTCAATCAACATCATCATCATCACAAATGAGCGCATCAGCAGCCTGCTCGAGAGCCTCACCGTCAGGCCAGATTCTGCCTCGGTCGATGCCGTCCACTATAGACGCGACCAGAGCAGGCGTGACCAGAATCGACCACCGTCCCGAAACAGCACCAGGAGGTCGACGTCCAGAGGCCGGGTCACAGTTCCACAGCTACCGGCGTAGCCATGTCCGAATCACGACAGCTATGGCCACTCCACGTGCAATTACCTCAGAAATGGTTGCACATTCCCGCGCACAGACGCGACGTTCAAATGGGCGCCGTCACCTTCGACAACTCAGAATGATCCGCCCATGGAGGGTTCGGAAAACTGCTGGTGTCAGCCTGCTCTGCGACAGTAAAGACTGATCACCCCAAATTTGTTGGCCGCCTGACGTCTGAGGGCTCAAAGCACGTTCCTTTCGCGGTAGAGCGCAATCAAAATATTATCTTTACAGCGACGGCTCCAGTCCAGTCATGCTTCAAACGACCAAATGCCTGCAACCAGTCTCATTGTCAGTTGCCACTTTCAACATCTTTCCTCATCCGTGACGCAAACTCTGGCGAATTATTTCTCATAGACACTGAATCAGATGTCAGCTTACTCCGCCACAATTATTTTGAACCCGCCCTTCCAGTCAACACCAGCAGTCTTACCTTCGCCAATGGCTCCAACATAGCGACGTTTGGGCTACGAGTACACACAATTTCGTTCTCCAACTGAAAACGATGTTTTAAATATCCGTTCATTACTGCCAACACGACAAGAAACATCATTTCACGTGACTTCCTCGAATATTTCGACCTCACTATACGTCCAAAAACACGAGAGATACGCACTGCTGAGAATCATTTGCTTTGTGCCCGATCTCAAGAAGAAGCGGGCCATCACAGTTCATCGCATCATCTTATAGAAGCCACTTCCTCATCCTCCCAGAGCACGTCCATTGGCTCCACACAAGTATAAGGACGTCGAGCAAGAATTTGCCATGCTACGCCAACAAGATGTCTGTGCACGATTCAGCTCACAATTCGCGTTGCCTGTGGTAGTGGTACAAAGTGTGAACCCGGAACATTCAGAGTGTGTGGGGATTCTTGTATTCTCAATTCTTGCACACAGTCGGATTCGTACATCATGCCAAATCCAGCTGACCTACTCAGATCTGCTATCGGTCATGCTCAAAACTCTACTTAGTAAAAGACTACTATCAAGCACCCACGGACAAAGACTCCATTTCCTATACTGCCCTCAGATTCACCAGAGGTGGCGCACACGAATATCACTATATGCCTTTCAGTCTTAAGAACTAAACTAAAAAATTTCAACATGTTATAGACGAAATACTAGATGGTCTATCATTTGTAATTACCTACTTAGACGAAAATCTACAGCCTCCAACATCCGTTCGAGCATTACGTCGATTCTTAGGTAAGATGAACTATTATTGTCGATTCGTAACTTTCCTTGCAAAGATTCTGGCACCTTTTCACAAATATCTCGTGTCAGAAAGCCGTTTTGTCAATAAATCACAACTGATTCAGCTCAACGATGACGACATGCAGGCTTACGAGGATGCCAAAAGAGCTTTATACAATTCCACACCTATCTGGATGGCCGAAAGTTAAAGAGCTACACCGAAAACCTACCTGTACTCCCAATGCTCAGAGGAAAGAAAGAGTATTTATATTCACAGCGTGTCAACTCGCAACTTACACGAATACACTAGTATGAAAGTAAAGTCACTCACGCCAAAGGGTCAGAAAACTTAGTCGCAGACTCCCTGAGCCGTCCTGCAGAACTCTGTGCCTCTATCCTGTGTTCTTCACCTATAAGTACTCAGAAATTGCAAGCAGCACAGCAAAATGACCCGCTGTTCCTTGATATTGACCTATCAGGCGGCGAAGAGACGATTATTCCACCTCCAGACAGTTTTGCTGACCACGGACTGACGCCCGACATCTCAGCAACGGAGCCAACATCAGTGCTTACCCGTTACAGCAGAGCCATTACACATCCTGTAAGGTTAGTTCCCTTCATTTTGTACTAATTTTCATTGTCGGGAGGGGGTGTATATAATGCGCGGCTCCGCGTTAAAACCCAACTAAGCTCAATTTCGACAGATGAGGTTCTCTTAAGGTAACATATGCTAATTTTGGTTTTATTCACTATTTCTCTTAACTGTGATTTTAACAACAATCTCTGTTAGTTTTAAGCTGTTTCAATAGAGATTTCTTGAACTGAAAATTTAATTGTTATTAATAGGGTTTTGTTTGATAATAAAACACTCGCGAGGAATACGCCGGTAACATGCAGTGGATTTATGTGACATAACGATCAAAGCCAGGATTTATGTATTTTATGTGTGTCAACAACTCTGCTAAGGCATTCTGGATTTATTTTTTCTTTTCTTTTACAAACATTCACATAAAATTATTAACAATTCAGCCAAGACATTCTGGATTTGTTTATTGTGTTTATTGTGACTACTTTTAAACAAGATAGTAATTTGTGTTGACAAAATATTATTTTGTTGCCGTCTAGAGCACGGTCTATTTCGATTAACAAGGAATTTTAATTTGCATTGCAACATTGAGTTCAATAAATGTATGATGATTCGACTTAGCCTTCTCACATCACCCATCGGAAAACGGTCGGGACTAATCATAAGCGCGGATCTCAACAGCAGCAACCAAACATATGTAAGAATGATATAGCATCACTAAATAGATAGCTACCCCGCAAAACCTGTTAAAATAACCAAAAAGCATCCTACAGTCTAATATCACTCGTTCTATTATCTTTAAAAATGAAGGGATAATGATGATTAATAAATAATCCCTGGCGCACGTTTGCTTACTTACTTTCGGCAACGATTTAGCTACTATCGTTAGAATATCGTTTGGTATTTTCCTATCCTTCAAAATTGTGTTTACAAAATTGCAGAGCGCATTCATAAAAGTTAAAGGTAATTGAAGTAGCTGATCAAAAGATATACCACGTTGATCTTTTTGTTTTGATTTCACTTTTAACATCAATTTTATCGATGCATCACTGTCGATAACAAGTCCTGATACCTAGTCACCCGAAAGATTAGTTAGATCTATGATATTACTTTCATTCTGTGAATTACATATCAAATTCCCAATATATTTCATCCAATTCACAGAGAAATTCATACTCAGGTTTAGCCACAGGTAATATAAGCTTTAATTTCTCCTAATAAGTATTTATGCTTGTAGTTTCCTTTTGATTGATGAACTATTTCTTCACCTGATATTTGATGAGGTTAACACCTGACTAAAACCATTTTAATCTATAGCTACTTGTATTTCTTCACATAGTAAGAATATTTTTTCCTTCTTTTTGTTCAACGTACTATGGATGACTTCCGTCCTGCTTTTCGCGTCAGTAAGTAGTATTTTTTGCTTATATTATGTCATTTGTGATGAAAACATTGGACTAGAGTCTCTGCGTAGTGATGCTTCTTCTTTAATCTGATTTCAATTGTTTTAATTGACACTGTGTTTTTAACAGTGAATATAGTTTACTCTATTTTTACTTTCAGGTGCTGATTTGGATTGATGTTGTAATCTCGCTAAATTATATAGTCGATGCAATTGCCTCTTATTTTTGGTCGTAGTTTCGTGTACGTTGCTGAGAGTCCAGGCCGCATTTGCGCGCTGTAAGTATTTCTGCTATCTATTTTATTTTGTATGTTAAATTCTTTGTCTGACTAATAAAATTAATCTTCACTTGGGTGATTTGTAGCTGTCAATGATACCTGTTTTCTTATGGCAGATAGAGAAACTGCAGCAGATTCCCATGTTTCAGATAGTAATACGTGGCGCGCTGGACGTAGTCTTACTACGCATTAGATAATTTTGTCTACTAAGTGATGTGTAGCAACTGATTTCGCAATATGAACACTAAACTGGAACTGAACTTTGCTTTTAATGTCGTATGTATGTTTCTCTGAAGCTGTGAATTGTTTGGTTTATTCATTACACTTTTGGGCTTAATTATTGTGACAAGACATTATTGTGTTTCTGTGCCACTTATTTACTTTTATTTTATAATAATAGTAATATTTTTTAATTTGCCAACAAATGCTATCTCGCCTGAGAAAGGAAAAGATCACGGTGGAATCCATATGCAAGAATGAGTTAAACGGTGGCTAGCAACTGTTTATCAGTAAAAAGAGTAATTGAGTTAACACAAGATGGGTGGGGTTTATACCGCTTGCCGGGGGTAGCAGAGACCCGCATAGAAACTAATTCAAAAGGTATCTTCGACCGGGATAATATGGACTAGAATGGATTCTCGAAATATGATGGAATTTCGATTCTGAGTAGAATTCAGTACTTCAGTTTATAACAACACACGCGCATTATTTCTGTAGAATTCTTGTCGTACTGATGGTCTGAGCGGATTTCTACAGTGCTCGTGTTTGTGCTTCTGTGATCTTAAAAATAAATAATTTATTCAGTGAATGTTAAATATTATGTTGATTTGAATTTAGTTTCTTCTTTCTTGTGGAACAAACTGGTTTCTATTCTTGTGTGTTGCGAGGCTAAAATTGATTCTCTGGTCTTGAAAATAACTATTGGCATATTATACTTATTAGATACTTTTGCCGAATTTCTGCGTAGCGATAATGATTTCGCACACTGATTACAAGCATTTAATTTGCTTTCAGTGTCGAATACAGCTACACGTGTTTTACCTTCAGTTGCTTCGGTGCATTCATTTTTGACATTGTAATGTGCGAGTTGCTCTTTTGTAAGGGTACTTTTCGCTGTTGCTATCTCGTTCCTGATTTTGTACCCCTACTACATATCAATGGTGGCTATTATTACTACCCGTGCGCCTAATCAGTCTGATCTTTTTCGGATGGTTGATGTGAGAAGGCAAAAACATCGGGTCATACGTATATTCTACACAATATTGCAATTAGAAATATAATTCACAAATAGTTCAATTTGACCATGTGTTGGTCGGCAATAAAAAACAGATTTTAACATAAAATTATATCTTAAACACCATTCACAGTTAAACTAAGTTGTCCGTCTTCTAGACGGCAAGAATTAAAATGATTTATGTTTATAGAGAAAAATGTTTTGCACACAAGCAGTTATTCTTACACAAATGTCTGGATCGTAATGAGAATAGTCAAACGATTAAAAATACATGACAATATGAACATAGTAAAATGATTTATGTTTATAGAGAAAAAAGTTTTGCACACAAATAGTTATTCTGACACAAATGTCTGAATAGAATTGTATTTATACCATCGATTTAAAACATATGAAGATATGTAAAAAGTCATCGTTAAAAGCTGTCACCAAAATGAAGGAGTAAGCCCCATAAAGACTTCAATGACAAAAACTCGATTGAAAACACGTGATGACATGAATGGAATCAAGGATAAACGTTATCACTAAAAAGGAGTATGTAAATCGTTTGTAGACTTCAATGATAAAAACTCGATTGAAAATACATGGTAATACGAATAGAATCAATGTTAAAGGTTATCACTAAAGATGAAAATGTAAATCGTTTAAATACTTCAATGACAAAACTCACAAATTTTTAGTTCTCTACTTGATAATATATTAATCCATTATTCTATTCACATAAATTTCGAATAATCCAACTAAGCAAAATAAATCCGCAGTGACACAATAGTCCACCGCGTGATCGTCGCGGATCGCGCGCGGTTCTGTTTCTTTAATAAAAACACTATTAATTACAAATAAAATTGCAGTTCAAGAAATATCGACTAAAACTGCTTGAGATTAAAAGAGTTTGTTCCTAAAATCACAGCTAAGAGAAATATTGTTTAAGGACAGAGTTAGAATATTTGACCTTAAAGAGCACAGCGTTTGTAAAAATTGACCTTCTTTGGGTTCTAACACGGAGCCGCGTGTTACACTTTGTCTCTGCTCCTTTCGAACGCTCATGTTGCTGACGACCTTTCTTGATTTGTTCACTGTTGGTGTTTAGGCTTGCAATTTATATCTTATATAGTTTACTATTTCTTCACCTGGTGTGGCATGGGATTAGCAACTGACTATTAATATTTACTGTGAGAATCTTCTATCCTAGTCTAGGATTACTCTTCAGTTTGCCAAAAATGATTCTTTCTGATCTTTGACGGATTATCAGCAGTGAGGAATTAATTTCATTATCAATCAAATCTAACCTCATATTTTACCACTATTGATAAGACTACATTTCATTATATTATCTCGTTTAATTCTTAGTTTACATAATTTCCTATCGATTCGTTTCGGTATAATATCCGTAAAAGTAAATACATGAAATACATAAGATAACAACTTTGAAATGGAAGAAACAAATTCATCAGTGTTCATAATTTAAAAACTTTCATAATCAATCATTCCGCTTAACTCTCTGAAAAGTTTCCAATTGATTCTGGAACATTGTACATGTGCATTCTCAAAATTAAGTTTCTGTCTTTTACTACTCAAATTGTTCCATTGTAGCATAATTGTTTTTGATATAATTCTTTAAAATAGTTTACAGTTTCATAACTGTGTGAGTTTAACCCGGCAATTTCTAAATATACATGATCTAAGCAGTCCGAACCTCTAGTTGATCCTTTATAATTGGCTTTAGATCATGATTAGAAAAAAGATAGATTATTTCACGGTCAAACGTCTTATTAAAATCGCCTACTACCGTATTATAACCATAGAAGTCCAAAATAGATTAAACGAATTAACAAATATTTTGTCATCATTTAAACTAGCATACGGTGGTCTGTAAACCGCTGTTAGGTTCAAATTATCGATTTGTATAGATTAAAAGAATCAATGATAGTACTATATTCACTTGTTTGTTACACTTTCGCATTTAACACAGATTTACTTACTATAAATAAATACTCCTCCACCTATTTTATCCAACGATTTGTTATTTCTAAATAAAGAATAATGCGAAATGTCAAATTCATGATTTTCAATGTCATTGCTGAGTCAAGATTCAGATAATATTATAAAATAAAAATCGTTACTCGTTATAAAATTACACAGAATTAAATTTTTGTTCTTAACACAATCTAAAGTTGGTATAAAATAAAGTATATGCAGTATGTGACTTATCTAAACAATTTTCGGTTTTTAATGGTTTAACTTGATTGGTTTCTTTATAGTTCTTTTGTTGGGTTTTGAGGCTAAACTTCTCCTTTTCTTGCTGTCCACAACATTCAGTAACGATACGTCGTTTTTTTTTAATTTTTGAACCACTTGGTGAACTTCTTACATTAGTGTGCTCTGAAGTAAATGGGCAACAAGAAAACACTCAGTGTCGTTAAACGTGCACATACGGCTTTCAACTTGAATAACAAGTCTGCACTAATCCGAAACAAACATTTCCATGAGTTCAGAAAAGCAAATATCAACTTCTCAGATGACTCCAGCTTTGCTGACGACTATCGGTGCTCTACTGTAAATTCTTAATTTATATCCACTTCATCTACTACGGTATCTTATGATGGAAAATCGAACGTCTGCATTGTTTCCCAGTCTCGCTGGCCATGGTAGTTTAGGCTGTCAAAGACCTTAAATAAAAACACCCGTTTGATCAAAGTGGTGTCTCTGTCAGCACGTTTACTATCCTAGGTTGAAACCACTTCACTCTGATCGCTAAAGTTGTCAACAGTTGTCTCAAAATGACACATCTTTACCTGGTGTGGCGTAAGGCTATTTTCTTACCTATCTATAATAATCATTGCGTCGATTTTCTCATTTATGTATCTCGGCCTATTATCTTTCGTCCCGGCTTCCACTGAAGTGTTCGAAAGGAATATATAAAAATAAATGAACCTTTTTATCATTTCAAGAGACATTTACTGTCTTAATGCTGATCAACATGACTTCGTAAGTGGACGCTATTTGTCCACCAAGTTACTTTGTTCCCTTAGCCACTGCTATTAAAAAATCTTGAAAGAACATCAATAAACTCTTCTGTCTCTCCATATATGTCCATAGCTTTAGATTCAATGTCTTTTATGGCGGTTGATTTTGCTTTACTGCTTAATTTCATATGAGTTAATGTCCTCAAGTTTATCAGTTTATAATTCCGAAGCCAATTTACGACCGAAAGAGTCAGTAGTTCTATCTTTAGATATTCTCTCTTCCAAGGATCAGTTGTTATCACTATAATTTTCATTCTTGCACTCGCACAAATTCTGGTTGCAGGCAATCAGTCCTCAGATAATTGATCTAGTCAAGCACATTAGCATCTCATTTTATAAATCATTAAAATTATACCTACATCTTAACTAAGCCACGGCAAAACTCTTCAGACAGGCCCGTTTAATCTGCTTTAAGACACAAAATCATACACCGAGTCTCAATATATTCAAAATCGACAACCTACAAACCGCATTCTTTGCTAAAAAAATGTTGCCTTTTCAATTTACAATTGAGCAAATCACTTCTCGGTTTAGGGGAAGCGGTCAGGTTTGTCAAGTGCGACTTCTCCTTGCAAATCTTCTACCTATTAGGTTTAGTCGAAACTTACGAGCTATCTTCTTCATTCATAAGATATTAACTTGCCTTTTGCTGTGAAAATTTGCTCTTTAATTTAACCCATCTATGCCCCAATATATTTAACAAAGTCTACTTGTTTACCGAAACCACAAGTGTAGTCAACGCACTACATGCAGAGAGAAATATCTTACCTCAAATCGAATTTATGAAGGCGGTAAACCTGCACTTATTTAAAAAATCGCATGCGAGAACAATGAATGGAAGCGCAACTTATTCCTTCTGCATTGGTGTTGTGCATATATCTGGCCTCTAAAATGTGTCGGGACATTACGTTTATATTTGTTTAAAGTTACCTTTAAGCGCGTTGCTAGGGACGGAACAACAGCAATGGTCATACCCTTGAGTACTGCTTACAATTGCCTATTTATTTGCCCTGAATGCTTAATTAAGGCTATTTAGTCGATTTCAGGAACTTTAACGGAAACCAAATAGAATACGTCATCGAACTATGGCCGTGGCTTTCCGGTGCGTGTTCTCTATCACCCTCGAACGAAACTTGTGTTTGCAGCAATGGAGTGGTTGCTGATTCGCGTAACTGACGTCAGCAAATCCTGGAGAGAGAATTGGCATTCAGGTTTTTGCAAATTTATATTCTAGTCGATTTGATCCTAGTAATTTGATCTTTATTACTCTGAAACCTCAAAGCCCTTTTCTTTTCCAAATTCTACATGACTCTCTGTTAATGAGTGGGGAATCACTTTTAAAAAGAGATTCATTACTAATTAGAGCGTAAAGTTTAATAAGATTTTAAAAGAAAGGGAAACCACTACGCATGATTGTAAATGCCCAACAATTCGCCAAATTCTAAGATGAATAAATTTCTTTGTTATAGAATATGAAAATATTCCTCCTTTTTAGAACATATATAATTAAACATTTTTTATTTCATTGATAAATCAAGAAATATAAGTTAGCTGAAATTGATAGATTATTCAGTTTATATTAAATTTCTATGTACAGAAATATCCCTGTGTCAGCAGCATTAGAGTGATTTTTACGGCTCCGAAAGGAGTGCGCTAATGCTTCAGATGTAATCCATGTGACGTTGAGAATTTTGTTCGAAATGATGAAAAAAAAAATATATATATGCATGTAAATCATTTTTATTTGGAAAGAAATAATATAAACAAGAAAGAGATGTACAGATGGGAAATCCATTTAATATTCCGGTTGCTAACCTATTTAAACAATACACAAAGAAATCAGCCCTAAAAAGCACG
>JAQBSW010011415.1:0-20167 GCA_029291075.1 Eudiplozoon nipponicum
TTGATGTGCAAACTTTGATTTGTTTGCGTTTTACGTTATTTCTACTAAGTCTACAGGAAAATAATTTATTTGTAATAGGCATATTATGAAATTGCCATTTTGGTTTACATTTTAAATTATCCATTTTTCAAATAATTTACGGGAGTAGCTGGGGACATGGTATATTGCCGCTTTCCACTACGATCCTTGCTCGTTTACTTTTCATGGGAAGAGAGCATTTTAAACATTCATTTTTCGCCACGCCAAATGAAATTTCGTAGGCTTTCTCTAAAACGAATGTTGAAAAGACATGGCAAACCAAGTGAAACCATTGTTGTGTCATTGTTTTAAAAGATTATTCTACTTAGTAGATGCACTGACCATGCATTTTGTGACACTGTGAGATTTACAGGAACTCTGCCTCTAGTGTGTTTACTTCGCATTTTATCAGTTTATAAAAACAGCTCCATATTGTTGTAAGCGTAGATGCTAGATTTATAAACACATGTTCATAATTTTTAGATATCACTCAGTTTTTATTGGGAATTTTTATTTCTTTTTAATATCCCTTGCAGCTATGGGTAGTGGTCTGTTTCAAAGTCTACCTTTTCCGTCCGAGCCAGCAAAGTAAGCAACAGAAGATGCATTCAATTACTGTTTTCCATATATTTCAATTTTTGTTTATTCAATGTTTGCCTTTGGCTAAAAAATGTTTAAAATGCGCTTGTCAAATCATGTGAATGAATTTGTTCGTTGACTCGAGGAATCATGCCTAATATACTCTAAGTCTACAAGACAAAATATCAGTTGGACTGCGGTTTCTTATTTGTGTATTAATTTATTGCAAAGGTGGTGACATAAATTATATACATGCGGTTTTCTGACGGCAAATAAGAATCAATTTATACCGGAATCAGCCGCTGGTGGAAATACCTCGTCAATAGCAACCAGATTCGTTAGTGACGTTTGCTATTGAATCCGTAGCCACTACTGCAATTTCATATAATTTAACCGTTTAAGCCTACACATGAAATTTTCAAAACGTGTCTAAAAGACTATATCTACTGGAGCATCAGAAAACGACAAAACGAAAAACAGGAATACACCGCCATTTGAAAACTTAAGTTTCCGTGTTACATACTATTCAGTTATGTGTGGCCTTATAAAGAAACTAGATTTTACTAGTTGATCTGCCAGTCCTGGCTAGTGGACGCCATCTGCCGGGTGACTAATTTTTTCGGTTTCCGAGAATTTTACTCCGAATCTAGAATGCCTTGCTGCATTACTTCAACACCCATTTAATACGAAGTGTTTGTTATACAGAAAACTGATCTCGAGGTCTAGCATGCTATTCCTATATTACTGTCAAGGTTCATTCTACTATTTTCGGTATGATTAGCTAGGGCCCGTCTGTCATCAGCACAATTTAAATTATTCCTACTTACACACGCGCAATGGCATCTGTATTGTGGCCCGTTCATTTCTTAAATAGTTGTGTTTTCCTTAGAATACGCGTATTCTCTCACTAAAAAGGAATTTCTGGTTTCAAATTTACTCATTAACGACCTTTGTTATTACTATTCTGTTGTTGTTTATTAATTTACGTCTGTGTTTCGTTTGTACATGTTATGGCCATTGCAGAACTCCTCCATCCGGTACTTCTTCATTATTTGGAGGAAGTAGTGCACTTCCAGGTGGAGGTGGAGGTTTATTTGGCTCAATTTCCACGAATTCGCTGGGAATAAAAGCAGGTGGACAACAGACTGCACTTTTTGGCTCTGGTAGTAGTAATCCGCCAGCAGCCGGGACTGGATTGTTTGGTGCTGATAAATTGATTGCAGCTTCACCTAGTCAACAGAGTCAAGGTCAGTTTTTATGGCAACGGCAAGCAAGCCTTTTGGTACTTATCAGCTTTTTTGCTTGCATAGGCTTTATTTAATTAGTGCTTCTAAAGGAATGTCAACCTTGAGGAGAGAGAATACTAAAGCACTGTGAATTAATGAAGCAGGCTTCTTGGCGGAAACCAGTTTCATAACGCCTGCTAAGTTCTAGTCTTTTTCAAACAGACTGTTGCTCCACCAGAAGTAATGTAGTTTTGTATTATCGCTAAAAATCACGATCCTAACATTGTATCTTGTCATTTTTAAGTTTGTTAACCGATTACGATAAGTTTCGAAGCCCGGTTTTAGAATTAGTTATATACCGGTTGAGAAATGTGCAATTCATTGTAACACGATGACCATCGTATGAATGGAACTGTTGAGCATATAGCTTATATTAATGAGAATTTTAGTTCTTAAGTCAATTTTTATACTACACTACCCAAATTAATTGATTAGCCTGTCTAGTTTGGTTGCGATCGATGTTCGGTTCACACCATTGGCTCACCGTTTAATTTAAATTCGTACTGCTTATTAGGTCACTGTAAAACGTTTCAATACTTTTATCTTCGATGTGTGGTTAGCAACAAGTTGACCCCTCGATCTTATGCAATCCATATTGCTACTCCTTGTTATCAAATGGCAAAGGCTTTTAGTTTCATGAGTGAAAACATAATTGCTTGTATCTATAGCTTTCATTAGGAATTATTGATGATCGACTACTTTTAATTTTTTGTTCTCGGTTCCGCCTTTCGACAAGGACTTGCCATTGCGCCAAATTTATTTCATTCGCTCGCTGATACTTTCTTTGGTGAAATCTGCTTACCTGTACCTTGAATTAAAATCGATAATAATTGCCGATTTCACGTCTTATATACTTGAAACATCGTTCTGTTATTGGAATAGAAAGACGAGTTCGGGGAAGTTTAATAGCAGGCAATTCAGTATGGTTGTAAAACACATTTCTCAAAAATGCGGCGCTGCGAGGGCTTTGTAACGGTTGAAAGTTGGCGCCTCTTGGCGTGTACGTAAGGACCTACTTTTTATTTTTAAAGAGCTGTTTTATTCTGACTGCGTTTAAAGTACATTTTCATCCGATTTAACTTGGCTAGAGTATAACATATATATGATATATATATATATATATATTTGTGAAAAGGTTGGATGTAATGTGTATTCCGCACACTTCATCCGTTTATGTCTAGCTCATTTACAAATTTATCTTATCTATTTAACTGCGGAGAGATGGTGTTGCAACTGAAAACTTGTGCAATGCGCGCTTCCTTTTTTAGCTTCATAAAGCACCGTCTTGGCTACTGACACTCTTCTCGTTGCTGGCTGGAGTCGAATATAAGCTGAACTATTATTTTCGTGGTCGGACACTATAATTTGCGATGTCAGTCATTTGATCACGTCGCGTCGTACCATCACTAATTAAATTTCGTGAAAATCTGACGGAGTCTAGTAGCAACCATGTCGTTTAGTTGAGAGGCTTTGCGAATTCACTTTGTTCTAACCAGCTCTCCTGTGGCTCACCGCACGAGAAAAATTTATCGGCGTTCATGCATAATATATCTTTGCATGGTCAAGTGCCATATCAGCTTCAGTCTGCACGTGACGCTTTCACAGAAAAATGCGTTGTCGTATGAATGCAATGTTGGACTGTAAAGGCACGCTCCGTGCAATCGTGTAGTCAAACCTTGTCTATTTATACACTTGTCATAACTGCTCAATGCACTGTGTAGGACAGACTGGTCGATTATAGTAGAGAAGCGACTCCAGGAGCATTGTAAACCAAGCACAGCAGGCATGGGGGGGAGCGTTTACGCAATAGCTTAACACCTTGTTAACAAATATCACGCTCCAAATTAGGCGGATTTCTAGTTGTTCAAATCAGAAAATGGAAAATATTTACGCGCAGTGAGCCTGTTCTTCGCAACCTCCATACCCCTCGAGTAAATAAACAAAAGTTCGTACATGATTTAAACACGAACTTGTGAACTCTTTGTATATGTGTGCGCGCGTATGTGCATGCATCTGTAGGTTGGTTTTCCGCTGTGTGTTTTATTCAGTTTAACCTCCGTTGTATTTTTTTTCTAGTCAAAATTCCCATTTTTATTATCAGTATAACTTTTCTCTTTTTAAATTTACATTTTTCATTTTCTAAATTCAAAATTTTGTTTTCTCTTGGTTATGCGGCAGTGAAACATCAGTTACTAACTACTTTTGTATTGTTTTCCATCATAATAATGATGATTATAGGTATGCGAATGATGATGATGATAATAACATTAACATTCGATTGTTTTAGTGATTGAATTTCCTAAATATAGTGCATATAGAGTCAGAAATCGCCATTTGATTTGATTTCTGGCAAAAAGGAAATGGACGTTTTTAATTGTGTTGTTTTCTTCTGCTTTATAATAAAAAAAATTTAATTCAAATTATAAATGCATACAAACGACTTAACTAAAATTTATACGTACTCATATTAGCGAGATTCGCACCCTCATAAATCACCCTATAGTTGCTTTTTCTCGTCTAAATTAGTTTTCTTTATCGGTTTATCTCGTAATCGAATTTCTTATATATAGAGCATATAGAGTCAAAAACCGCCATTTATCAAATAAAATACAAATACAAGTAGTCCTAAAACTAATTCTAAAAAAGTAATTTAACCTTATCCTCAATCATACACTATTAATAGTACTTTTTTAACTTTACGCCGCAGCTAATTATCGATTTTGATTCAAGGAGTCGTCGCTTCCTGGTATAGGTCAGTGTTACGATGCATATAAAGCCCAAAAATATTTCCAATTCCATTTCATACATATTGTTAGTATCATGTACCTTTTCGGCACAATAATGTTTAAGTTGTCTCAAGGTTACTTTCCATTGCACATAGCCACACTTAGAGGTTAGTGTCCTTTACAGACTCAGTATATATATATATATATATATATATATATATATCGTTCCTCATATATATATATATATATATCTTTTATATATAGAATGAGTTAGCGTTGAAGTCGCATTGTCGAAGACTTTATATGATGTTAGTTTCACTATTGCAGGTTTACACATTCGTCTAGGAGATTGTACCGTCCTATTATTCCACATTCTTCTGCCAAATATATAGTGATTAAAGGGCGTAATACCGGCTCCTACTGATGAGTCTCCAGTAAGCACGAAACGAATGTGCATGAGATTATACTTTCCGTTCATGCTGCCTTTGGTTTATCCTTCTGGTCTCAACTGAACTAATTTGTTACTAGGTTCGCAACACCTAATACATACTTGCATATATATTAGTTCACCGCAAAAAACAGTATTTAAAATATGTTTCTGTTTTCCCTCTTCATTCCTGTGAATTTGTGTCTTCTACATTCAAATCTGAAATAATTTTTTCCCTAAAAATTGGAATTGTCTGTACATTATACTATTCGTTAACATACTATTGAGTTTCTGTCTGTTACGTGAAATCTTTATATGCACGAATCACTTTCTTCATAAAAAACAAATATCCAGGCGGGTTGTTCACTTCAACAATGGGAAGTGGATCATCAGGAATTGGCGTTGTCGGTGGCTTATTCGGATCTTCAACTGGTTCAACCTTGTCTAACTCCAGCTCTTTACTCGGCGGCGCTCCTGCGTTTGGCCAATCGCCAACATTTGATGGCTCGCCTAGCATGGGTAGCCTAGGATTAAATTCAGGCGGTCTTTTTGGGGGAATTCCTAGTGCCAACAGTGGAACTACAACTTTAGGTGGATTTGGTGCAGGTTCCACTGGCAAAGGACTGTTTGCATCGTAAGTATTCTTAGTTTTTGTACACGCGCACAAATTTTGTTGTCAGAAGAATCGATAATCGTGTTTAAATTTTTTAGGCTTGCTGCCAGTGGCGGAGGACCATCTTTTGGAAGCTTAGCCGGATCCCAGCAGAACTCATCTTTCGGAGGTTTAGCCGGATCCCAGCAGAACTCATCTTTCGGAGGTCTAGGTGGAACCCAACAGAATGCATCTTTCGGAGGTTTAGCCGGATCCCAGCAGAACTCATCTTTCGGAGGTTTAGCCGGAACCCAACAGAATTCATCTTTCGGAGGTTGTTTAGCTGGAACCCAGCAGAATTCATCTTTTGGAGGTTTAGCCGGAGCCCAACAGAATTCATCCTTCGGAAGTCCACAAAACTCACCATTTGGTAAGTGTTTCCGTAGTAATTAGTGAAATTCGTTTTTCGGAACATGTAAATAGCTGTCTCAAATGTCAGATAGCTGGTTTATTCAGGTCTATTCTGTAGCAACAGTCACCTTTGAGCCCGAGAACGTACCGAAGGTCCTATCTAGAGCGCAGATAGGGATAATTAATTCTTGGCTGGATAACACTATTAATAAATTCTGAGAGAATCCGCATAAACAATCCAAAAAATATAGGTTAATTCAACAATGTCGAATGCACCCAAGAAGAAAAAGACATAAATACATCGGTGTTTTCATCCGAATCGACGAGTTTTTTCCGACCGTCATGAAAATTTTAGTCAATGCTTGCACCCTTGGATGTGGAAAGGCCACAGATGTGCGCGTGACTGTCCAGGAATTAGTCGACCGAACAGTTGTAGTCCAGTTAGAATAGCCTGTCCACCTGACGTATTATGAATATAAAAGACGAGTGTTGGATCACTTCCAGCTAGGTCTCAGGTGTTTTCAGAATTGTACAGAGTGAAACCATTACTGGGTGAGATGCCTCCGGTTACCATGGGACGCATCAAGCGGTGTTGTCCAAGCTAACTTAGTCTTTGCTTAAGTTGTAAGCGCATTAGGCTATCATATTTTTGCTGCTGGATCCTACCAGATGTGGCGCAATATCAAATGCCCTGGGAGACCTGGAAGAAAGAACTCAGATTCTTCAAATTTCGACAATGATGACCAATAAGTTGGCAGCTGCGACTCATCGCATGGGTCCCGTTACAACATCCGGCAAGAGCGACATACCTTACTGGAATTCTTCGATGTATACATCGATTAAAGAGCAGCAAAATCAGTTTAGTGCTCCTAGAGAACGTCCAGTTCAATGGGAAAATAGGGCCCACCATCTCATGCCCAAAATATAAATCCTTTGGAGACTCAGATTTGTAGATCGAGAGAAGACCAACAGATCACCCTAGAAAGTGTTCATAATCAGATTTCTTTCGAAGAAAAAGGAGTATGGAAAACGTTGTCACTTGCTAGGGTTTTTATTAAAGTTAAATTTTAGAACTTTTTAACGATCAACCAGTAATAATGCAATTGGATGTTGGAGCTGATGTGTCGGTATTACCAATGACATGGCCGTTAAACTACGTAAAACGTACGAGAGCAAATTTGTGAGGCATCGGGCGTGTCGTTGGTGGCTGCGGGCGAATTGCACACGAAATTATCAATAAATGAAAATATCTACCATGTCTTTAGTTGTAGCGATTATTCAGACGCCCTTATCTGGACTTGGTTACATTAGAAAATGGGCAAAGACAATAGATTGTCTAAATGAATGTATATGCCTCTCGAGGCCGGAAAGCACGAATTCTATAAACTCGATATGTACCCCCAAGGTGTATGAGGAACCCTGTTGTCTGCCCGAGTGGTGGAACGTGTTTCAAAGCCAATACAACACTATATTCTAACCTCCTGAGTTTAGCGAATGTCCAGGGCCGACGGTCGACAACTTTGAACTATGGCTAGAATTAAATGAAGGTTAGGAACCACAAAATTATATATAGTGCTCCTCCAAAGAAATTAGCAGCAGCGACTCGGCGTTTTTTAACCATCCTCATCTGTTTTACGAGCTCCTATTTGTTTACGCTAAGAAAAAGGATGGTTCGTTCCGGCCGGCGGCTGATTTCCGACAATTAAACTCGGTGACTAAACCTGACCTGTATCCCATTCCGGCTCTGCTTGATCTGTTTCCTAGCCAGAGGCAAATAGTTTGCTGCACTTGACCTGAAGTATGGATTTCAGAAAATTGGCGTTCGGTCCGAAGACTGGTGGAAGATAGCGGTGCAGGAACCCCAATGTCATTTCTAATTCACTTTAAAACCATTTAGTCTGAAGAACGCGCCGAAAATTTTCCAATAAATGGTGGGCTCTCGTGTCCGACTTACCCTGTACAACAGCTTACATTGCCGATGTTATTATATAGGCCACTACTGAACACAAATTACGTTTGAGGCTGCAGAAGATGTTATCCAAAGCCGTAGAATGGCGATTACATTTTAATCCAAAAAAGTTCAGATAGGTTGGCAAGTGCTGTTCCTGAGTTACTCAGTTTCAGCGAAAGCACTAGTGCATCGGAGATCACTGTGTATTTGGAAGAAACGGATACACTGAGTCATTGAAGAGCTCGATGAATACACTATATCAATAAATCATAGAGCCGGTATCGAGAAGGCGCTAGCCAATGCGCTCAGCAGCATTTCCGCTGTGCGAGTTTTGCCACTTATCAAAGTCTCTGAAGAACAGGGAAATCAGTTAAAAAAACGGCACAGTGGTGTCCGCACCATATAAAACGTTGAGCCTGCAAAACGGACTATTGGTGCAATGGTTTTTCTCGGAGTTTATACGTACAAAATTAATGGTCTTCTCGCATGAAACGTTGGGACATCCCGGTGTCGGGAGACTCATTGTGACACTGCGGTCGCGATTGTATTGGCCTTGCAGGTCAACAGAAATTCGTTTTTATTGTCAACAATGCACTACATGTCAGCGTTGTAAGCCATAAAAAATGGAAAAGGTCACCCCGATTGCTTTCACAGTGCCACTGCACAGAACACGTTTCTGCATATTGACCTGGTAGGTCCATTGCCGGTAGCTCGTGGCGCGTGTTTTCCATGGACGATAAGTTTACCCGATGGGTCGAGTTTGTACCACTGAAGAAAATCTAACAGAGAAGATTATAAATTGCTTAGAAGAGCGATGGCTCATTCAATTTTATAAGCCACAAGTTATTGTTACCGACCAGTGTTCGAGTTGAGAGAATTTAATCAGGAGTGCAAGGACTTTGACATAAAACATTCCCGCGCAGCCACTTACCACCTTCAAACCAACGCGACAGCTGAGCGAGCACACAGGACGATTAAAGATGTATTGTGATGTTGGTGCCACAAGAGGCGGGATCCTGGAGAGACCAACTGCCTCCAGTACATATGCGTGCATAACAATTTATGATTTCTTTTAATATATTTCAGCAGCTGTCAAAGGCTGCCGAAATATATTCAAGGAACAAAACGACTGGAATTCAGCCAGAATAAGTAAAAATACAGATCTGGTAATTTTGATAAATCCAGTTTCGTAATTTGTCATTCTTTTAATCTCTGCTTTTACTTTTTTTAAATTTTTATCTTTCAAGGCAACAGTCCATCGTTTACACAACGACGAGCTTGATGTCTACGCGTCTTGACTAATACATGCTAAAATTTGCGACAAATTTCCTGTATTTTCACGATTTTTATATAATAAATTTATTTGTTAAATTACGTTATAATTTCTTTTTAATTGAAATAATCGAACGCATGATTTTAGTTAATGGAATTGCTGTCAACGATGCTTTATGATTGAATTTAATTTATATTAAAAATATACCTCATTTAAGTGACGTTGTGACACTAAATTAATGAAACTGGCAAACTTGAAACAGTTAACGATTACTCAATTTTGTAAACGTCCAGTCAGTATAATGTGAGCAAGTAAAATCAATCATGGCTTAATTGTACTACATAAATAAGTATACCGAAAGATGCAAAAAAATAATGTTCGGAACTGCATAGGAATTGTGCAACCGACGTTTCCTGCCATGTACTACAAATGCGAGACTACTAAAGATTAGAGCCCTACATTTAATTTGCTTTATTACTGCTTTCTGCCGTGCTCTTATATTCATGGAACGTCGAAAGGTGTCAGCATATGTGACTGACGGTAGGTTTGGTTTGTTGTGAGACTGATTAGGTACAATAGAATTGGGATTTATATGAAGCTAGCACAATAGATTTAAAAGTTTGTTATCGCCACTTGCGCAATCAATAATTGTTTAATAATATAACTTTTTTAAATTTGCTGGAAGCTGCAAAAAATTATATGCTCGGAACTGAAAAGAAATCGTTCAACCGAACATTCAAGACATAAACAATGTTTGAAAAACTATTATGAGTACGATCCACAGATGTAATTTAGCCTACCCTATATTCTGATTTCGGTTAGATCCTCGCTAGACATTTTGCTGTAATGCTTTGATAATGACCGTAGAAGTTCAAAACGCGACGGATCGCCGTGTGCTGTTTTACACCTGGTTAATTAAAATGGTACTTGTGATTATCTCAAGCCCGCAAACTTGATTTATACAGTGAAGTAAAAATTATGCGAAACTACTACAGTTGAGAAGCGCATTTTCGTTTTCACTTCGGCATTTATTTTGTTGTTTTCTTTTCGTTGATCCGAACGTCAAACTGACGGTAATCGGTATAAAACGAGTTAATTATTCATTAATTTAATTGGGAAATACTTTATATTTAAGCATAAAGGTATTATAAGGAAATACTAGTTATATATTTTTTATCGTGGAGTTCTTATATATACATTTCGTTCATGTTCACCTTGGCATATCTCTCTGGTCCTATTTGAAATAACTGGTTACTAGGTACGAAAGCCATAATACATACATAATGTTAAAAACGCGTTTATGTAGCTCAGTTAAAAAAGTATTTTTTGTCTAGATTTCATGTTGACAGACATGTATGTTTCTTCATATGGTAAAGCTGGAAAAGAAATTGGAGTTATGTTAGATTGCTTGGTTATGTTTTACAACAAAAAATGGCAAACACGCATGAGAAGTGGTATCCAGACCAGCACACTACCAAACTCCATAAATCAATTTATATTCAACACATGTATTCATTTTTTTGTTCTTAAACTGCGAAAAGGGATCCTGCAAATAACGGATTCTTTAATGCGCAGTTCCTCGTGTACATCTTCCCTATTTATGGATGTATTTTAGTAAATAACGTGTTCGAGTACTACTTACTTACTTTACTGCGGCTGACTCCTTTTGGAGGATAAGCCGGCTCCAATGACATATCATCACGCTACGAGCAGTTATCTTATGTGTATTTGTTAGCAACGTTGAACTCTTCGGTTGCAAGTCGTTAGTCTTGTTAGGACATGTAAGTAAACTTAATTTAAATTAACTATCAACCACGTAATCAGGGATTAGGGTGATTAAATTATAATTCTTTGATTGCACATCTGATGATAACGTTTCTAAAAGTAAATTTTGTGGACTTTAAATGAACAAACGTATATAAAACAGATCTTGGTTCTTCTCTCGGTGAGTGCTCGCGAGGCCTATGGCTATAAGGTAGTATTAATCAGGCCTCCCTTGATATTGAATTATTCTTTGTTTCTTATTGCATAATCAGTAATTTTTGTTATTTTTATTTTGATAGGTAGACTTTTAGGCCTTGGCCGAAATTGAAGGAGATTTCCCGTTCATTTGCCGGCGTGTTAGTAATAATGTCATTAAGCTGACCGATGGAATTTCCAGTATACGTAATATAACTTAATTTTAATATTTAGACTTTTTATCGTGGCTTCGAAAGAAAATATGATTGGTAATTATCTGTGAAGGCTCATCGATACATACAAAAACGTGAATCTTACTCTTCGGTTCAGTGGACTACAATGCCGATACCTAAGAATAAATAGCGTATCTCTACGGTACCTCATTTGCTACTAAGCTCCAGCAGTTTCGCTCATTAAAGCGTCTAGCTTAGTCAAAACCTGGTGTCGCACCATTCGATGGCTTTAATCACGAAAACTAGCGTCTGACAACGAGATTTTTCGCCTACCGTTTCTGAGGTTCAAGTCATTCATCAATGTTGCCTTTGTAGCGAGGTAATTTGGGCGGGTAAACAGCCCAGTACTCCAACAAAATATCGGTATTTTATCTCAACTTTTAGGCTGATTTCGCATTAAAATATGATATATGTTGTAATGCCTCTGGACGCTGGGCTAGCGACATCATAAATCAACCGAGCGAATACATCGACTTGAAAAACTGTACAGGCGCTGACATCTATAGTTGATCATCTTCCACGTCTCAGTAGCATAAACTAGGACTGTCAGTTTTGTTGATTTGAAGACAGATTTTGTGCTTTCTGAAATAGATGGGCGATTCCAGAGGGACTTGAAAATTTGTCGACGGCAGCCTCAATAACGTTAATATTCCTTGAAATGTCGGCAGAAACCAAAACATCTGATGTCACTTAGAGTCCCAAGTTGAAACTTCGCCATTACACGTTCGCGACTCCCAGATTTGCGCTATCTACATAGAGCCCAGTATAGACCAAACGAACGATTAAAGGTCTACCACAAAATAGAGCTTTCACTACAATTTTTAATTGCAGAAAATCGACGTCTTAAGTGGCTAAATCACTCTCCCATTGTGTTGAAATAAGAATCGCATTTTACGCCATATTTTGTTCTAATAAGTCAGATTGTAGAGTGCTCGAACCAATTCTGATCTCTTGAAGGAAAATTATACGTATGCAAGCGCTTGTAAAGGCAAATGTTTGTCCATTTTACGTATTTTCCGGGTAATCTGCACATTTACTGCGGGACTTAGCGTTGGTAGTCCCCCTCCACGTAGCTATCTCTGGATGTCGCAGGACTTCTTGTGTCGGAGCTAAAAAGCGCATCGAGCGCTAAATGGACTCGGAGTAAACGTTTTAGGTTATCAATCTCAGTTGGCATTACGCGGTCTGTAAAATGAAACTTTGTCACCCATTCCTGTTGATAATTGATGATTTGCATTCAACTATCTTTGTTTTAGATGTCCTGCCACGCATAACTGACTAGCAGCGCCAAGATCTAAAGTTTGCTTCACAGCCGAAATTTAAACTTTCAGTCTATTTCGTGTGTCTGTCACTACCAATTTAACATTAGTTGCTGACTGTGTAGCAAAAGTGAACTCTAGGCATTTAATTGTATATGATTGATTTTCCCAACTAGAAATGGCACGATTTATATTACCGTCGCCAGTAATTGCTATCACACACTGTTCTTCAGAATGGAAATGTGAATGAACGCATACGAACATTTGCTATATAAAGGACTGGTCAATAAATTTGAAACAAATATTTGCAAAAGTTTAGTAATTAAAAGAAAATACTTCAGAGAGATTGCTGAATTAAAAAATATTTCGATAAGTGACATTAAAAAGTAAACAATTGGGTGTCAACCGTTACGCATAAATAACTTCGAGAACAGATAACTTTAAAAGCAATGTTTAATTTTAATTTGATTTTAAATAGAACCAATTAAGCAATAAGTCATATTAATTTAAATGAGTAGAAATCAATAGTAACTACACAATGACTTATATATGACGGACACAAATTTGTCTAAACTAATGCAGAACAATAAGCAACTCATTAACTATTTTGATCGAATTTGATAATAGTTCGTCATCACAGCAAAACGGCCAGCGAGATGGAACTGTCATTTGCAAATTTTGATGAGTAGAGATCCTGTTCTCATTGTCAGCAGTCAACATCCGTTTCTCTCGGATGACAGACAGCATGTGTGATTGACTATTTAATTGGACAACATATTTTGATTTGGCGAAACCTTCTAAACTGTTATGATAGTTAATGTATAGTCTGACTAGGTTGCGAGCCGTATCTCCACTTTTCAATATTTCGTATATACATTACGATTGGATCGCTGTAAGTCAGTTTTCCGTCATGCTTTGATGAAGACCAAAGAAGATTCAAACGCATCAGTGCGTGCAATTGGCGTTAAAAGTGATACCGTTTATCATCTTCGTCATCATGCACAACAATACAAAAGGTATCAGTACCTAGTGTTTCACTGCCATATAACCATGAGAAAAAATAACAAAGAACAATAAGAATTTAAGAAAGTAAAAATGATGACAAAAATAGTAATTTATAAAAACAAGTTATTAACGAAGTGATTTATGAATAGGAGGATCTTGTTAATGTGAGTATATTTGCCTAAATAACAGACGAAGCGATGCCAAATAAAACTTTATGTATGCCCGTTTTGGCCAAGCCCGCATTAATGCAAGTCAACATCGACAATACAGCACCTAATATTTGAAATATTAGTAGTATATGAGCAATCGGGCGACAATTATGCGATAACTTCCAAATACAACCGTTCTAGATATACCCCTCTCTAATTTACCAAGTAATTTTAAGTTATTCTTTAGTATACTAACAAGCGTGTACATATTTGTTTATTTGAGTCGTTTATATAATTACTTTAGCAAAATTAACTTTTTAAACAGCATAGGTCTAGTAATCGTTTCTTGCTTTAGAATTTGTATTCTCATTCTGCAAATGCAATTTAGGGCAGATATATTCCACGTTTAGATAGGTTGTCCATTTTTTTCCGCTTCATTTCTGTGAGTGATGTTTTCTGTGGCATATTTTTTCGCTTTGTGGATGTTTACTACAGTTTTGGCTGTCTTCTGTCTTTCATTGCTTTTTCCCTTGTATAGCTATTTAAATGATGACAAAGTTACAAACGGATGTTGGAACTAATTTAACGGTGTGCGATAAACTTTCGGATCAGGAATCTACTAAGCCTGATTCAACGCCGATTTCTGCTGATGAAAAAGGTGTAATGGCTAAGTCACTTACTTCGTCGTTGTCGACAGAAATGCTAAATGCTGCCGTAGATGTAACTGCTTCAGATGATGTCGTCGTCGAGCGGAAGAAAGTGGCCAGAACTAATGAATCGACGTCGGAGTCGACGGACAGTGCTGTAAACACTCGCTCGAGGTGTGTGCAACGTTTTTTTTCATGCATCCATACATAGGTGGACATCTACGTCGCCTACGCAAGTTGCAACAGAATTTTGTACAAATACGGTAATTTAACGCGGCCTCTGCGCTAAATTCTGTACGACACCAGATTTTTACACACTTACGCCAACCCAAGTGTCTTTTAGTTAGCAAGATCCATTAATCTATTAACTAATATCCCACTAAAGATTACTTTATATAATTGAACAATCTTTGATTGCGCGGGTGGTGATAATTAATTAAAAGGTTTCGAGCTTAATATAAGGATCGTTTAATTATATAAATGCTCAATTCAATACCACTTCCCCAGGTTGTATGATGTTTGTTCTATAATTACGGATTGGGGCAGATAGTTGGGTACAAACCAGAGAGATAGCACTGGAAACCACCTGGAGGAAAGGCTAACCAAAAACTAAAGATAGTATACAATTGAATACGGTATGTGGTGTGCGTCAAAATGGCGCAGTAGCTAGAATTACAGATTACGAAGCAGACGTGCCCAGGTTCGAGCCCAGTTCGCGAAAAAATTCTCGGCAGTACGTGAAGAATTCCCATTAAGGACGAACATGTTTACCGAATGAATTTACTTTGCCTCATATATATATATATATATATATATATATATATATATATATATATATATAATGGGATTGGTGTTTACTTCAAGCTAGAAAACTTGATTTAATTAATTTAAATATGGGTTCTAAATATATTTTGTCCATTTACCTGAATTACCTAGTGATGCTCTATATGCGAATCTAGAGTAGGGCTGTATAGGTTGAAAAAAGCCGCAATAACATGCACGCGTTCCAGGAATTAGTAAGAGGAAGGCGATTGGTTACGCTAACTCTTTTTTACTGAAATTAACTCCACACCAGAATACGCACAGTGGACTTCCAGCTACTTCTGCTTGTCCTCGTATGTTACTTCAAATGAAAAATAGTTGATTTAGCTCAATACAATCCTGGCGCCACTACTAAGCTTTGCTGCCAAAATTCCGTGGTTCAGCGTAGTAATCTATCTTTCGTCAAATTGAATTTTGATATCCGAATTTTCTGGCCTGAAGAAAAGCGGGCATTAGCTAGTTAGCCCGATAATGATAGCATAAGCATGTCCCCGTCTAATGAGATACAACCATCATCCGCTCCACGTGAATCCTCGAGTTCGGTTTAATTACGCAGTGTTAAGTGGGTGCTGACGAAATGGGAGCTAACGAACCAATTGCATAGGGAAAGTTTCGGCTGCCGAAGGAAACTTCGGCCACTGGTATTCGGGCAGATAGTGCTCATCAGCTTTGATTTGTGGAAAAACTAAGGAATGAAAAACGCCGAATACAAACCATTCCCACCAGGAATAAGTGACCTAGTGTTTTTTGACAGCCTAAATATAATCATGAATAGCAGAAATTATAATGAATCTATGCCGCACTGACCGGCGCGTAAGATAAAATTATCGCGTTACCTGCAGAGTCATGCAGGGCGGATAAGCGAAAACGGGCTACTACGGACACCATTTTGTGTTCTTCCACTTTTATCCTCTCAATCTAGTAAGAACACTCTTTTAGTTGATATGAGTATAAAAGATAATGCTTATATCACTGAGCCCAAGGTCAGGTCGCCAAATATCGCAAATAGTTCAAGTAAACTGACATTTGTTAAACTTAGTTAGGGTTTTGCAATGCCGCGCTTTGCGTACGCGGGTTGTAGCTTTGCACCAACAGTTTCACAAAGATCCGATTGATCACAATTTCAATGTCTGTATCTGTTTTGTCTTCGATCGGGCTGGGTGTGTATTCGTCCCTTTCATCCGAAGGCTTCAACGTCGTTCATACTAACCATTGGATAGAACCGCATTTCCAATGCAAGTAAACAAAGATTGGATAGAACCACATTTCCAATGGTTAGTATGAACGATGTTGAAGCCTTCGGAAGAAAGGGACGAATACACACCCAGCCCGATCGAAGAAAAAACAGATACATAAATGGAAATTGTGATCAATCGGATCTTTATGAAACTGTTGGTGCCTAACTATAACCCGCATACGCAAAACGCGGCATTGTAAAATATGAAGCTGGAACTCCGCAAAAATTCAAAGGATATTAGTTCGGGTTTTAACGCTTGTGCATTTACTGTGCGAACTTTGAAAGAAATTGAATATCAGTAATCTCTCGCACGTGTGATTGATAAATTATAATTCAATATATGCTGCGCATCCGAAACCAGACTGCGGGATCCTTCGAGAATTGTAGAACTGGATGCACCATCCTTATCTACGCATCAGTGGCGTTGAACCGCGGGTTCCACGGATTTTTCTCAAGTCCGTCAATGGAACTTCGCTATTGTCCTTAGCTTATGAACTGGAGCTTGTTTAACTGTACAGCCGACTTGTGCTACACGTTTAAATTCATCTACTAAAATCAACGCCAGGAAACTTAATCAGCGTTGCATCTTCGTTGTATCTGCATATGCTGCCACCGACGGCAGCACAGACGACAGCAAGGATGCTTTATACTGCGACCTCGGCTCTTTACTAAGTAGGGAAAGAATTTCAGATATATTCCTGGTTATGGGTGGCATTAATACCCAACTTGATCGAATATATGACGCAGAATGTAATGTAGATGGCATTGCGAAATGATTATGGTCAACGACTGCTAGATAGCTGTGCGGAGCATAGATTCTAAATAAGCAGCACAAACATCATACATGGTGGACGGCGTTTCGTTGGGTTGCGCCCAGACAGAGGTGGACTCAGTCCTGGCTGCGTGGTTGCAGTCACAACTGTTGTTAGTTTCGTTACACGTATGTCATCTTCGACAGCGTACGTACTTGCGGACTATTTGGTTGAATTCTCCCCAAAGCTAAACTAAGAATAAACTTCAACTAGTTGTAAGAAAACTCGATCAACCGCTTTTCCGTGAAAAATGAAGCTTCTCTGTAATTGATGTCAATTGATCTCGTTATTGACAATTGGATCGTACTGTAAACAGATGTATGATCTGCTATGCGCAATGCAGGTGCTACTGTATATGGCATTGCAGGAGGCAGCCTGTATTAGGTTCTTATTAGACAATCGATGTTCTCCCTAGACCATCTTGAATAAATTATCAGCAGAATTTTCATCTTTTGGTATGAAATGCGCATCCTCTAAGTGTTTGGTTTTACTACAGATCGCCATTCACTAATTTCAACTCTGTGATTTCTCGATTTTAATCTGGACGTAGTTACCAGATATTCATATATTGGTAGCAGTAGCAGTACCTTGGACCGTAAAGTTCGTATGTGCAATGCACCTATACAGCAGCGAGACTTGGTCCTTTTCGTATTGACCACCAAGTGCTACTCATTAAATTAATGAAGATGATTCCATCAATTGTGCTGACTTGTCCACGTTTTACGTATGCGTTCAGTTCGTTTGCTCAGTAGAGTATTATTCTCTCAGCCAGCGGCAAATGGGTGTAAGAAACAAGGTGATCAGATGTTGACATTGCAGAAACTGCTGAAGTCAACCACAATAAAATTAGTAGGACGGGACCCGTTCGTGTTTCTGGATGGGGTCCACGCGCGCATCATAGTTATTGTTTGGAAACTCTGTGTCATATGCAGTACAATCGAGCTCAATGGCGATCTTGTTGTAGACCTTTAGTAGAATCATCGTAAAATTGGTGGAATCTGTATCGTCGATGTTACCTTGCCTTCAAGTTGGCTTGGTCTATATTGTTTTGTGTAGAGGTATGGGTTGCCTTGCTTATGTGTGCAACGTGGGTTGGTATATCCATCTGATCTAGATCCTTCCATTTATAAATCATTCCCATTTATGCGTATTTGTTTTAACCTATTATTTTTATTATAAGTATTATTGTTTTTAATTTGTTCTCGTGGTTTTGGGGCAGTGGTGCATCAGCTATTAACTGTTGCTATATTTCTGTATGTGATGATAATGGCTCAGGTGTTAAAATTGCCTGTGACCGACTTTAGGAATTTGGATGTGACAATTTCGTCCTTATTTTATCGAACCCCCACCAAGGTCTTAAACAGATGACTCATGACAACAAACTAAAACAATTTGATACAGTTATGAAGCTTATTCACCCATGTCATCTCGAGTGGTCTCCTTTGATTTCTTTCGACTGTTTATATTTAAAGGTTTGTTAATGAAGTACTTGAGGTTGTATAATGCAAAAGCGATAAGCTCAAGACAGTCCCACTTGCGCGCGATTAAATGCTTTTATTTTAATGTTTTTGTAGTTCTCTAAATACATTCTCCGTGCACTTGACCGGCCTAGTGCATACAGCTTAGTTCATCATCATCATTCTTATCATGCACAGCCATACAAAAGCCAAAAGTGACTAATGTTTCACTGCCATACGATCACAAGAAACGGGGAAAATATATAGATAACGACACAAATTATTAGTGAACCTTAAGAGAGAGAGAGAGAGAGAGTACCTAGTTACTTTAAGTATATTTATCAAGTTAACTCACAGAAGTGGGGCAAACTAAACCTCTACACAACATCATTATGGGCAAGGAAACATCAGCTTGGCCCGTAGCCATAGAAATTCTGTCCTGACGACCGACTGGCACAAGCTAATCAGCCCGGGAATGCTACCACGAGCCTTGCCAGGTCTAAAAGAAGGACACAACCCTCATTCCGTTTCATGTGAAGCCTCGAGTTCGGTCTAACTGTGCAGTGACTTTTATTGTTAAATTTGTAGTGGCGGAATGAGGGTAAGCGTGCCAGATGCGAAGGGCAAGTTTCGTCTGCTGAAGGAAACTTTGGCCACTGACATCTTGACATATAGTGCTCATCAGCCTTGGTTGGCAGACTATCTAGGAGAAGGAAAATCTGAATACAAACCATCCTCACTAGGAATGGGCGATCTAGTGTTCTATTACAGTCCGCATATAACCATAAACAATACGAATTACAGCTTAGTTCAACAATGTAGATTTAGCGCAGATATCTGCTTATAATGCTAAGCACTCAATTAGAGGTTTTTTAATTTAACTATTGGTGTGCTAGTTTTCATGTTGATCCTGTTGAGTTTTCAAAGTATACTAATGTCGCTTTAAAGGATTTGGTGCTGAGTAGTGAATTAAAACTAAGAAAAATGTACAAACTTCTTTGAATGTTCAAGATTTATTGTAGTAGAGGGAGTGAGAGACAGAGAGCAGTGGAGGGGTGTGTCAGATGCTATTTCTAAGGAAATGGTTTATTAAGATGCTTAGGATTAGAGGAAGAATAATGCAATATTTCTTAGAGTAAAAGACAGCATATTTAGAGTACAAAATAAATTTAGCACATTTTACATACCTTTCAAGCGAAAAAAGTGCGGAAAACTAGAAGAAACAAATTATAAATATAACAGTTAAATACTGTTTGTTGCGGAGAACTAATATATATGCAAGTATGTATTAGGTGTTTCAAACCTTGTAACAAATTAGTTCAGT
>JAQBSW010011416.1:5000-20165 GCA_029291075.1 Eudiplozoon nipponicum
ACACTTTCAATTCATAATCTGACCGGTTCATAAGTACCGTTGCACCACCTTTATCTGCCTTGAGGCATATTACTTTATTGGATAATAATTCTGCTCTTAAGCGTTTTAGATCATAACTCTGCTTGCATCTCACCTCTTTGTGCTCTAACACCACTTTGGACACATCCAATTCAAACCTAGTCTTATCTTTGTCTGGGAGAAACTGGGCAGTCTTTACTGTTTCTGTAATTATCTCATTCCTAGGTACGTAATCAATAGGGATCGCAGTATTAAGTCCAAGATTAAGAATTTGTTTTTGGTCTTCCTTGAGATCCATTCTCGATAAATTAACTAAACGTTTGGACATGACCTCTTCAATTCTCCTATTTCTCAAAGGGCAATTAATTCCCAATATTGCTAGTTTTTTTCATGCCTTTGTCTAATTTTTTAAATTTCATTATCCCTCAGTTTTGTCTGTGAAATCTTCAATATGTTTGAAATCCAACATACCTAATCTCGCCAGTAATATGGACCTTATTTTGTCTTCTCTCTAATCAGTTCAAATTTACGTTTGTTTAGTTTCTTAATCGATATTTTTATTAAATGTAAACAAAGCTCATGCTTTAGAGTATTTCCTACTTTATCCAAAACGAATGAAAGTTTAAATCTAAAACATTTCGGTATAACATTACATTTTAAACATTTATTAAGGAACGAGGTATTTTCCACTTGCCTAACAATCTGCATCTTCTTCCGCTTGTACTGATTCATAAGTGTGACCACTGTCGCATCATATTTCATCCTCAAATAGGTTTTAAACTCAGTATTTTGCGGTGTGTAAGCATTCAGTTAGATTTGATTGATAATGAAATTAATTCATCACTGCTGATAATCCGTCAAAGATCAGAACGAATTATTTTGGCCAAAATGAAGGGTAAACCTAAACTAGGATACAAACTCTTAACAGATTACAGTAAATATAAGGAAAAGTTAAAGCTTATATTACCTGTGGATAAAACTGAGTATGAATTTCTCTGTGAATTGAATGAAGTATTTGGCAATTTGATATGTAATCCACAGAATGAAAGAAATTTCATGGAACTACCTGATCCTTTGAGAGACAAGGAACCAGGACTTGTTATTGACAGTGATGAATTGATAAAATTATTGTTAAAAATCAAATCAAAAAACAAAAATTTCACCTTGGTATTTCGATTGATAACCTACTTCAATTACCCTTAACTTTTATGAATGCGCTCTGCAACTTTATAAATAGAATTTGAAGAATGGTAAATTACCAATCGATATACTAACGATAGTAGCTAAGCCGTTGCCAAAAGTAATTAAGCCATCGTGCGCCAGTGATTATAGATTAATCTCTATTATCCCTTCGTTTTTTAAGATAATAAAACGATTGATACTAGATCATTTAGAATGTATGTTGCCGGCTGATTTTGATTTATGTCAACATGGCTTTACGAAAGATAGATCGACAACTACTAATATGCTTTCTATGTGGAAACATGTAATTACATTAGATGAGAATAAGTTAGATGCATTAATTGTATTTATAGATATCTCAAAAGCTTTTGACTCTATATCTTTTGATGCTATTTTGAATGCGATTAGTTTGTTGAATATTGATCCGAATATTTTTAGATTACTTAAATACTATTTATATAATCGAAGAATGAGTATTCAAGTAAACGATTTGATATCAAAATCGAAAAGAGTAACAAGTGGAATTCCACAGGGATCAAGTTTGGGGCCAATTTTATTTAAAATCGTATTTGCACATTTGGAAACTAAGACCCTTAACGGTCGAGTTGGCAAATTTGCTGATGATTTAAAAATAATCTTTCCAATTGATCCAAAAAATGTCGAATTCTCTAAAAATAATGTGACACTAGATTTGTGTGATTTAAGTAGATATTTGATAACACTAGGGCTGAGAATAAGCAGTAAAAGACGAGAGCTTTAAAAATAGGTAACAGAACACAATTTAATTATATTTATTTTCATGATGCTGTGATTAATGATGTTTTTTGAGATTAAACTTATGCAAGCAACTAAAGATTTAGGCATAAATATTCAATGTCCAGCTTTTGCTGAGAGACATTTTGAAAGGATAGAAGGCAGTGCCAAGAACACATGGGCACTAATAAATAAAAATATCTTATCGAATGACATAAAATTTAAAATGAATATAGTATGGACTAGACGGATACATGAATATGCTGCCACTACTTGGAAGCCATTAAAAAGGGTTTGTCCAATAGGATAGAAGCTGTACAAAGGAAAGTTAAGAAACAAATTAGTCCTATCTCCTGCACTATATACGCCACTAGATAATAGTTTGTATCACTGCAAAATTTATGGTTCCGAAGGATGTGCTATTGCATAAACGTTTTCTATTTGAACCAATGGACTGAACACATAAAATACAAAAGAAAGTCATGAAGTTGGAACTAGATCTGGACATTTGTAAATATCTCGTCCCTTTTGTGTGGGGAATATTTTGAGTAATTCTCTTCTTCGAAAATCTACAAAATTTATAATCCACTGCCAATGGGGCTTAGAGAAACGCCTCCATCTAAGATGTCTTTTAAATATTTTATCTACTGAACTATAGAAAGTCTACAATCCTGCTGATATTTTTAATTTTGATTATGATAGTTTTTTCTTATTGTTGAATAAAAGACAAGGATATTTGATATCAGCTACACAATATCTTGAGATTTTTATGTCCAAGATTTTTATTATAATAATTGAAATGTTATGCATTATATAATCATGTTAAAAAAAAAAAAAAAAAAAAAAAAAAAAAAAAAAAAAAAAAAAAAAAAAAAAAAAAAAAAAAAAAAAAAAAAAAAAAAAAAAAAAAAAAAAAAAAAAAAAATTACACTAGATGAGAATAAGTTAGATGCATTGATTGTATTTATAGATATCTCAAAATCTTTTGATTCTAAATCTTTTTATGCTATTCTGAATGCGATTAATTTATTCAATATTAATCAGAATAATTCTAGGTTACTTAAATTCTATTTATTAATCAAAAAATGAGTATTCATGTAAATGATTTGATATCAGAATCGAAACGAGTAACGAGTGGAATTCCACAGCGATCAAGTTTGGGGCCAATTTTCTTTAAAATCGTATTTGCACATTTGGAAACTAAGATCCTTAACGGTCGAGTTTGCAAATTCGCTGATAATTTGAAAATAATCTTCCCAATTGATCAAAAATGTCGAATTCTCAAAAATAATGTGACTACTAGATTTGTATTATTCAAGTAGGTATTTGATAACACTAGGGCCGAGAATAAACAGTAAGAATGTTGCGAGCAAGTTATTCGCTCTTTCAAAATTTTACAAAATTTATAATCAGTTACCAAAGGGGCTTAGAGAAACGCCTCCATCCAAGATGTCTTTTAAATTTTTATCTACTTAACTAGAAAAAGTCTACAATCCTGCTGATATTTTTTTTATTTTGATTATGATAATACTTTCTCATGGTTGAATAATAGACAAGGATAATTGTAATTGTTATGAGAAACAGAATTTATTTTATTATTAAAATTGAAATGTTATGCATTATATCATCATGTTAGTCAACAATACATACAATCAATTACTAGTCATGGTTCTCATTTTTTGTATAATGTTACACTCGAATTATACCTTAATTTTTCCTATTTTTGATGATGAATCTATTATTCTTTACAGCCGAACTAACTGATATTGATATATTGTACAGTACAACTAGTGAGATTTACTTATCTACATGAGACTAATTGCACAATTTTATGTGACGTGATATCTTTTATTTATATTGTACATTTTCCAATTTTATTATTTGATGGAACATGTGTGGTTTGAATACAAATAAAGATGTTCTATTCTACTCTATTCTATTCTATAACTATACATTGTGCGGCTTCTGCTGAGAGACATGTTGAAAGGATAGTAGGCAGTGCCAAGAAAAGATGGGCACTAATAAATCGAAATATCTTATCGAATGACATAAAACTTAAAATGTATTTAATATGGATTAGACCGATACTAGAATATGCTGCCGCTACTTGGAATCCCTTAACAAAGGGTTTGTCTAATAAGATAGAAGCTGTACAAAGAAAAGTTGTGAAACAAATTAGTCCTATCTCCTGCACTATATACGCCAGTAGATTACAGTTTGTATCACTGCATCCTTTATGGTTTCGGAGAGATGTGCTCTTGCATAAAAGCTTTACATTTGAACCAGTGGACTGGTGCCTATATGAATCTAATAATACCTACACCATCGGTGGGGAATGTTGCGAGCAAGCTATTCTCTTTTTCAAAAATTTACAAAATTTACAATCAATTGCCAAAGGGGCTTAGAGAAACGCCTCCACTGAAGATGTTTGTTAAATTTTTATCTACCGAACTAGAAAAAGTGTACAATCCTGCTGATATTTTTAATTTTGGTTATGATAATACTTTCTCATGGTTAAATAAAAGACAGGATTAATTGTTATCAGCAGCATAACTTTTCCAAATTCTATCTTCAAGTTTTGTATTATTAAAATTGAAATATTATGCATTAAATCATAATGTTAATCAACAATACATACAATAAATTACTAGTCATGGTTCCCTTTTTTGCAAAATGTTACACTCGAATTATACCTTAAATTTTCCTAGTTTTGATAAAGAATCCAGCACACTTTACAGCCGAACTTTCTGATGCTGATAAATTGTACAGTACAACTAATTGCACATATTTATGTGATGTGATATCTTTTTATATTGCACATTTTCCAATTTCATTATTTGATGGAACATGTTTGGTTTGAATCCAAATAAAGATATACTGTTCTATTCTTTTCTATTCTATTGGTTTACGACAAGTTTCGCATTTTTCTCATTGGTACAGCGTAAATCGAATTGAATTTAATTTATGCAATATGTCGGCAATTGTTTTGTGTCGTTACATGTGTAAAAGCGAAACTTGCCGTTGTAGAGGCCACTAACCTATTCGAGTCTGAGAGCCCCATAGATGCCAGATCGCCCGAAGTCCTAAAATTTACAGTAGAGACAGTTCTGCTTATATTTCCATTCACATCTGCTAGATTCAAATCCGCAATATCCTGCAATAACCTACTTGTGTCCTCAAATTTAATATTACGTTCCATGTCTAGTTAGTTTAATAATTAAATCGACACCTAATGTTAGGCAATCGGAATGCGAAAGTTGTATCGCTAAAATTCCCGAACAAATTATAGCAGAAAGGTATTTTTAATATGTATCCGTTTTACTAGATATAATGATCATTCGAGGAGCGAGAGACTCGAAAACTCAAAATGGCGCACAATTCAAAGTTAAGTATTTAAACAAAGAATGTTCTGGAAAATAAAAAGAAAAAATTCTTTTTAAATAAAATTTGTTACAATCAGCCATGGTGGTGTCAGTTATTGTTATTTTACATTTGGCGGAGGATTTATCTTCCTCCACAGCACTGCCTACTATCCTTTCAATATGTCTCTCAGAAGAAGCCGTATAATGATTAGTTATAGAATAGAGTATAATAGAATAGAATATGTTTATTTTGATTCACACCACACATGTTCCATCAAATAATAAAATTGGAAAATGTACAATATAAAAAAGATATCACGTCACATAAAAATGTGCAATTAGTCTCATGTAGATAAGTAAATCGCACTAGTTGTACAGTACAATATATCAATATCAAAAAGTTCGGCTGTAAAGTATTATAGATTCATCATCAAAAATAGGAAAAATTAAGGTATAATTCGAGTGTAACATTATACAAAAAAATGAGAACCATGACTAGTATTTGATTGTATGTATTGTTTACTAACATGATGATATAATGCATAACATTTCAATTTTAATAAAACAAAACTTGAAAATAAAAATCTGAAGAAAATCTGTTTCCGATAAAAATTATCCTTGTTTTTTATTCAACCATGAGAAGGTTTTATCAAAATCAAAATAAAAAATAGCAGCAGGATTGTAGACTTTTCCAAGTTCAGTAGATAAAAATTTAAAAAACATCTTAGATGGAGGCATTTCTCTAAGCGCCTTCGGCAATTGTTTATAAATTTTGTAGATTTTCGAGAAAGAGAATAGCTTGCTCGCAACATTCCCCATCAAAGAAGGAGATATTGCCAAATTTCCAGATCTAGTTTTAACTTCAAGACTCTTTCTTATCGGAGTCATATAGGCACCAGTCCACTGGTTCAAATGGAAAGCTTTTATTCAATAGCACATTCTCAGAAACCATAAAGGATGCAGTGATACAAACTGTAATCTAGAGGCGTATATAGTGCAGGAGGAAGGACTAATTTGTTTCACAACTTTTCTTTGTACAGCTTCTATCTTATTGGACAACCCCTTTTTTAATAGATTCCAAGTAGCGACAGCATATTCTAGTATCGGTCTAATCCATATTATATACAATTTATGTTTTATGTGATTCGATAAGTTATTTCGATTTATTAGGGCCCATCTTTTCTTGCCTACTATCCTTTGAATATGTCTCTCAGAAGATGCTGTACATCGAATAGTTACGCCTAAATCCTTTATTTCTTGTATAAATTTAATCTTAAACACAGCATTAATCAGATCATCATGAAAATAAACATTTAATGTCTGTTCAGCTTATATTTCCATTTACATTTGGTAGATTTAAATCAGCAATATCCAGCAATAACCTACCTGTGTCCTCAAATTTAATATTACCTTCCATTTCTAGTTAGTTTAATAATTAAATCGACACCTAATGTTAGGCAATCGGAATGCGAAAGTTGTTTCGCTAAAATTCCCGAACAGATTATAGCAGAAAGGTATTTTTAATATGTATCCGTTTTACTAGAGATAAAATGTTAAAATTGCAGCAGACCAAAAAATGTTATGACCAGTCGAGGTGCGAGACGCTCGAAAACTGAAAAATGGCGCACAATTCAAAGACAAATATTTAATCAAAGACTGTTCTGGAAAATAAAAAGAAAAAAATTCTTGTTTGAATCAGCCATGGTGGTTTAAATATGTCAGTTATTGTTATTTTACATTTGGCGGAGGATTTATCTTTCTCCACATAGACCACCTTCTCAAAAAAGACGGTTTGTAATAGACGTAATCATGATTCTTCGGCTGACGCGGCACTCTTTCAAAACGAGTTTTGCATAATGGCGCCCCTGAAGTCGTCATCTCGCCCGGTACATTTTTCACTGCTTCTTCTATATTATCTGGTATTGTAAAACAGTTTTAATGCTGTGAACTGGTAGAATAAGATTTTGCTATAATAGACAACGCATCTTCTGAGTTCTGCATATCGGTATGTGCCTGTATGGTGGGATTGCACACATCAGATTCTCCCATATAACGACGGTCATTCAACGCATCTGCTAATTCAGTGATACCGTCTATCCAGATAAACTGGGGAATGCAACAATCCAACGTAACACAATCCTCAATGCCATTTATTTCTATGATGACATTCTTGTCAGTCATCCTCTTGATCTTGTATGGTTCTTTATAAAATGGTGTCAGGCAGTTCTTCCTATTTTCATTAGTTATATACACATGTGAAGCCGATTTTAGATCAGAGGATACATAGCATTTGGTTTTTGCTTTTCTAGTCTTGGTCGGAGCCAAACGACACATCTTATCTCTAAGTGCTCCTACGAACCAATCTACATAACTAGAAGCCCAATCCAGACTACTTGGAGTTTCTATTAGAAGATCTCCAGGCAACCTTAATGGTTCTCCATAAACCAGTTTTGCTATGGAAGTACCTAATTGTGCCCTATATCTGTTGCGCATGGCGAGTAGTACTATAGGAAGATCGTGTATCCAGTTTGTTCCACTAGTACACCTTAATGCAGCTTTCAGTTCACGATGTAGCCTTTCTACCATCCCATTTGCTCGTGGGTTATACGCGCTAGTATGAATTATAGTGATTCCCATGACGTTGAGAGATCTTACGAAAAGCTCTGACATAAATTGACTACCACGATCACTAGTGACCTTTTCCGGAACACCATAACGCGATATCCAATTATGTAGAAACGCGAACAAAACTTCTTGTGCTGTCATGTCTTTTAAAATCGCCACTTCAAATTGACGACTAAATCTATCTACCATAGTCAGCAAGTATTTATTTCCATTTACTTCAGGCATCTCGAGAATGTCTATGTGTACGTGTCTGAACCGTCCGATTGGTATTCTAATGTTCTTTATCTCGGTTCTGGTATGTCTCCACACCTTATAATTTTGACACTTGGCACAGGCTCTTACCCATACCCGTATGTCTTCAGACATGTGCGGCCATACTTATCTGTCGTTGATTAATCAAATGGTGGCTTTAATGGACGTGATGACCCATGTCATGTAACACTTGGATAATCTTGGCCCGTAACTCCAATGGCACATATGGTCGTGGTTGACTTCTAGATGTTTCGCATAACAACCACTTGCCACTTATGAGCTTACGCACATATCCTGGTCTTTTGGACAATACCAATGTAAAGGAATCCAGTCCTTGCGCTTCTTCGATTTGACTAACGAAATCGTGCATTGATTCTTCTAAACTTTTCAAAGGACCTTGAAATATCATATCGACATCAGCTTCATTCGGTCGGCTTAGTGCATCTGCTACCACATTCTCTTTACCAGCAATATGAGACACAGTGAAATCAAACTCTGCTAACCGTGTTATTTGGGAATTTACTCTACAAGAGTAATTAAGCCTAGCTGTTTTACCAAGTATGCTGATCAATGGCTTATGATCGGTCAATAACTTAAACTTGTGACCATCTAAGTAATGCTCGAAGTGTATCGCTGTGGCATACACCGCTAGAAGATCTTTGCCAAAGGTATCATAACGTTTTTCTCGATCATTAAGCTTACGGCTATAAAACCCAATCGGTTTTACTACGTCCTGATCTCTGCTGTATCACTGCCCCTAATGCAATATCTGAGGCATCTGTGATTAGCTCGAAAGGTTTTTCCCAATCTACAGGTGCTAATTTGGTTACGTCACTTAACATTTCCTTGGCCTTTTGGAAATTTTCTCGGTCTTCGGGACTCAAGTTAAAAGGCCAAGATTTCGTGATCCTGCTCTTTTCACGAGTGAGATGGCGTGTTAACGATCCAAGAATTCCGGCTAGACCTGGAATGAATCGACGATAATAACTGATTATACCCAAGAACCTTTGCAACTGGCGTACGGTTCGGGGTTCCGTTACGTCCTTAATAGCTCGGATCTTCCAAAGGTTTAATTTCGTCTTTGGAAAGTATATGACCAAGGTATTTAACTGAAGAGCAACCGATATTACTCTTATTAGTTTTGACCACTAATCCATATTGTTCCAGCCTGGTCAAAACCGTTTCCAAATGCGTACGATGTTCATCTTGTGAGCGACTAAAAATTATTATGTCGTCTATATATACCCTCGCAAATGGACAACTCTGAAGGATTTCTTCAGCCAAACGCTGGAATGTCTGACTGGCATTTTTCAAACCAAAAGGCATTCGAAGAAATTCATGCGATCCCCCTCCTGGAAATCTGACTGCGGTGAGTGGTATCGAACTTTCCTCCATTGGTATCTGATAATACGCTTTCTGGAGATCTAAAGTTGAATAAACCTTATATCCCATTATATCTCGGAGTAAAATACTCTGGTTAGGGAGAGGATAAGAATCACCCTTCATCACTGAGTTTAATAGACGATAATTCCCACAAACCCTCCATTGACCCGGTTTAGGTTTGGGAACTACCACTATTGGGGAAGCAAAATTGGAATTTGACCTTTAATAAATATGCCCCAAAGAACTGGTGTTATAACCACTAGAAGTTTTTTTATTCATGCGAAGTCTGTCTTTGTCGTTCCAAAGAATTTCCGAATGAGTGCCAATTTCCACGGCTGACGGAAAGGACAAAAGACCGCAGGTACAAGGGTGCATCAGTATCGGGAAACGTCTGGCGCAGGAAGTAGAAGACCATACTTTCTGCACATCAACGGCATCAACGGCGCCACAGGGAAGAAACCAACTACAATCCGACATCCCTGTCGACTCTTGTCGTCCACGCCGAATTATTCACATAGAGAACCAAGCGGACAACGCCGGTCGCAATCACCAGCCTACTTGTTTGCATGACCCGGCCAAATAGCCCAACGAGCTTCTGCACCTTCTTGATTTCAAAACTGGCGAAGAGTTCACCGTAGACACAGGTGCGGCAGTCTCAGTTCTCAAAGGTGATTCAATGGCCGAGATGTCGCTAGGCGTTCTTCTCGCAACAGCTACAGGCGAGTCCATACCAACATATGGCTGCCGGTACCGCACACTCAACATAGGTCTACGACGTGAATTTTCCCACAACTTCATCATTGCCAAGGTCTCACATAATATAATAGACCTTGATTTCCTTCTAAAATTTCGGCTCATTGTTGATCTTGCCAATCAAAAAATCATCGACCCCTCCACCGGACTTGAACAAAGTCTTTTGACACTTGCCTACGAGCGTTTTGATTTACAGGTCATTCAGCCAACCCCAGTGCATCAATCAGCAGAGATATCAGCAGCTCTTCAAAAATACAAGTCGCTTTTCGATCTTAACAAGTCAGAGCTACGAGTCTCCAACACGATGCACCATATCGTCACAGAAGGACAACCTATTGCACTCAAGAAGCGACCACTGGCTCCTGCTAAGCTGAAAGCTTCCCAAGAAAAATTCTCAAGGCTTTTGGAAGAGGGAATCATCAGACCATCGAAAAGTTCATGGGCGTCACCACTGCACTTGGTCTCTAAATCAAACGGATCGTACAGAGCCTGCGGAGACTACCGTAAGCTAAATTCAGTGACAAAATCTGATGCATATCCTATTCCAAATATTAACACTTTACTTGAAAAACTCAATGGCAGCAATTTCTTCTCAGTGATTGACCTCAGACAAGCGTACCATCACATCCCGGTAGCACCAAAGGATATCGAGAAAACTGCAGTCATCACTCCATTTGGCCTTTTCGAATATCTTCACATGTCTTCTAGACTTAAGTGTGCTACACAGACATTTCAAAGTTTCATGGACAACATACTTCGCGACGACTCTGTTTATTGTATGTCATATCTCGATGACATTATAGTATTCAGTCCAGATCTAGAATCTCATGCAAAGCATCTACGAAATGTCTTCTCACGCTTATCCAACCATGGACTCAAGATCAACTGTGACAAGACGCAGATTGCAACTTCATCCGTCGACTTCTTAGGGCATCGTATCACGGCCCAAGGTATTCAACCGTTGCCGTCAAAGACGAATTCAATCAAGAATATTAAGTCACCAAGGACTTTGAGCGATTTGCAGAAAATCCTGGGAGTACTAATCTATTATCGCAAGTTTCTTCCAGGCCTTTCAAAACAACTTTATCCTTTGTGCAGGCACCTGCGGAACCGAAAGGACTTAGCAAGAATTCCATCATTGCTTGGTCATCCGAAGACGAGGAATTACTTCGACTTGCCATCAACTCGTTAGCAAATGCTACAATGCTAACGCATCCAGATTTCGAAAAGCCATTTTTACTCACGACAGATGCTTTTGAATTCGCTATTGGAGCCACTTTGGAACAAGAGATCGAAGGAGTTCGGAAGCCTATCAGTTTCTACTCGCGTACTCTCCAACCAGTAGAAACGAGTTACGACACTTTCGGCCGTGAACTTCTCGCCATCCACGACGCAGTGCGCCATTTTATCAGCATCATTGGCAGTAGTAGATTTGTTGTTTTCACAGATCATGCACCACTAGTTAGCGCACTTCGAAACGCAACTTCATCTATCGCCAAGTAACCTGCCAGAGTAGAAAGACAGCTTTCTCGTCTAAGCGAATGGCAATTTGACGTCTTTCACGTCAAGGGCAAACAGAACTTCATTGCAGATGCCCTGTCCAGGCCAGACGTCTCTCTACAACCACCTTCGCCGTCACCATTCACTGTCAACTTCGTGGCACTCAGTGAACCTGCACTAACGCCAACTCTCCTGCGAACTGAACAACGCGGTGACATTCACATTCAAAGATCAATAGCCCGTCACCCAATCAAGTTCATATGCCGTCTGTGGGAAGGCTTACCAATTGTTTACTTCACGGGTACGCAGCCCAACAAGCCAGTTCTGCTGACCAGCCTTCAGAGAAAAGTTTTCGATTCAATTCACTCAATTTCTCACCCAGGAAGCCAAGCGACTGTCCGACTTCTTACAGATTGTTTTTGGGGTCACAAACTTAGGCAGAATGTTAAACGATGGGTTTCAGAGTGTGCTATTTGTCAGAAAAACAAGATCACACAACACACTCGTTCTAAGTTGCAACATTTTCGATCTACTTCTCGCCTAGCCATCGTCCTCATCGACATAGTTCATCTGACAAAGGTTCAAGGTTTCAGCTATCTTCTAACTATGATCGATAGATTTACACGGTGGCCTGTGGCATTACCTCTTGGCACCATTTCTGCAGACGAAGTAACTAACGGTTTTATATCTGCATGGATATCCAATTATGGTGTTCCCAATGAGGTCATCACGGACAGAGGCACTTGCTTATCATCCGATCGTTTCAAAACCACCTTGCGGTACATGGGATGCATCTTACGCCAGACGACTGCCCACCATCCCAAAGCTAATGGCATGGTAGAGAGAATGCATAGGGAACTCAAAGCAGCTTTAGCATCCTCGTCCATTAATGACAACTGGGTCGATGCACTACCTTTAGTTCTGCTGTCCATGCGTTCCCGTACTCGTGAATCCATTAAAACGTCTGCGTCACAACTCTTGTATGGCATGGATCTACGCCTGCCTAGTTAGCTCCCACGTCTACTACCGGCACAAGATGACCCACAAGACGAAGCTACCTGCCTTAGAATTCATTTCTGTAACATGTCTGAACAGCAACCGAGACATACGCCTCGTCCAGTCTTCGTTCACCCACAGCTCCACAGCTGCAAGAGAGTACTCGTTCGCAACGACAATGCTGTTGCACCACTACAACCAAAGTATCGCGGTCCTTACGCGATTTTGCTCATACAACCAAAATACTTCATTATTATGCAAGGCGCTACACCGACATCATTAAGCATAGACAGGTTGAAACCGTTTATCGAACCGCCTGATCCTGAGAGCGTTCAACCTTCTACACACGTCTCAGGCTCCGTCTGCCCACAATCTCAATAGCCTGCTTTGTATAACGCGTAATTGATTTTTTAACATTAACATTACGTATCAAAATTTTTTAAACTTGCGCTATTTTTCGCATTTGTCTCACGTGGCATAACCAGCTGTTCTTAGCTAACAATTGTGTAGCATTTTTGAACAGTTCTTTGGTATTATTCCATCTCTGAGACAATGTTCGTGTACATATTTTTATGCAGTTACCTTTGATTTTAATGTATATATTTTTACATTATAATGTATTTCTCACATGACATCACACTGCCTATTTTGGTATGACCAGCTACTTAGAGCTAACGCTTTCGTGTAGCAACACTAAGTAGTGATCAGCTTCATATCATGGTACAGGCCAATTTCAATGCATATCTCAACTTCATCAATTGCACAAAGACCACTCTACAAATGTCATGACCACAACGTCGATCACTCTAGCTCCTTTGGTCGTATACAAACACATTGACAACGATCCAACCTGCTTAGGTTTTAACTTAAACCTGGCAAATTCAGAGGCGATTTACCTCGAAATCTTCACGCTGCGGCTCCCAAAACTTACACTGCTCTATTTTGCCTCACGTGGTATGACCGACCACTAGAGCTAACAATTTGTGTAGCAATTCCTAGTGGTTACCTGGCATCATATCATTGTTGAAGCAACCAACAAGCATATTTAAGCCAAGCATTTTTGGTACATCATATTTTGCTTAACTCTGTTCGAACTCTGTCATACATATCTTATCTAGCCTCGGAGAGAGGAATTTTTCCATTTTTTTCATGGAGTTAAATGTTGTAACGACACAAATTAATTGCCGACATATTGCGTAAATTAAATTCAATTTTATTTACGTTGAACCAATGAGAAAAAAGCGAAACTTGCCGATTAACCAATAGTGTGCAAGTAGACATATATTACTATGGCATGGTATTTAAGCACGGCAATTTACCATGCAAGTCAGTTGTCGCATCTGCATTCTGCCTTGCGTTACGCGTGTCCGTGCTGTCGGCTGTCAAAACCTACGCTGGATATTGATTTTTTTCACCAACAATTGGCAAAATCCGTGACTCATCTTGTTGCGGTACAACCAGCGAGACGAGCCAATTAATGCAGAAATTCAACGAAGTTTTCCACATCTTGATTACAACGCAACAACAGAAGTAACCACAGCCAGTGTCAACCCAAGGCTATAGGACATCTTCACACTCTATTAACTTCACGACAAACGCAAGACCAGGCCCTGTTAAGGGCCTCCCTATCTTAACAATATCTATATTCAGAGCACCTTAACCGAGTTTGTAATGCCGTATGGCATTTACTTGAAGCCGTGGCGTTTACACATGCGTTCTGTGGTTACGTATCACAGTATGAAATACTGCATCCAAATCTGACACAATTATTTTCAATGCTTGTCACGATGTAACATATTAGCGACTTTGATGATGCTTGATGTTGCGTACAAATTAAATTCAATATTTATTTACGTTGCACCAGTCGAGACAACAAGCGAAACTTGCCGTTTTAACCAATAGTGTGCAAGTAGACAGATATTACTATGGCATGCTATTTAAGCACGGCAATTCACCATGCAAGTCAGTTGTGGCATTTGCATTCTGCTGCGTTCACGCGTGTGCGTTCTGTCGGCTGTCAATACCTACGCTGGTGATTTGATAGTTTCACCAACAACTGGCTACATCCGTGACTCATCTTGTTGCGGTACTACCGGCGAGACGAGCCAATTAAGTGCAGAACCCGCACGACGCCATCCACATCGCTGATTACAGCGCAACCACGGGAGCGACAACTCAGCCAGAGTCCACCCAAGGCACTAGGACATCTTCACACTCTGAAGGACTGTCGCATAGAGTGAACGCATTCACCAGGCCCTCTTAAGGGGCCCCCCTATCAGTACACTAATCTCTAGTCAGAGCACCTTAACCGAGTTTGTAACGTCGTACGGCATTTACTTGA
>JAQBSW010011417.1:0-7500 GCA_029291075.1 Eudiplozoon nipponicum
TTCTTTTCGTTAATGTTGACTTGTTCACAATAGTGTTGTGTAGAGGTATAGTTTGCTTCACTTACGTGTGTTATCTAGAAAAACGTACTCATATTATTTAGGTAATCCCTATCGTAAATCTCACTAATAATTTGTGTGCCTATATTATAATTTTTGTCGTTTTATATAACAAGTTTCTTGTTTTTAGTTTCTCTTCTTATGGTTATATGGCAGTGAAAAGTTAGTTAATGATTAATTAAAAATCTGTTGAACCGGTGGTCTTAACAATTATTTAAATCAATATTTCGATCTTGATATAAACACCAATATATACCTTAGCTAGCGTAACCAAGTTACATTATGTAGTATATATCTGAAAATTGTATATAGTTTGCGGCAAGATGGCTCAGCGGTTAGAGCACCAGTTTCCGAAGCAGACGTGCCCATATTCGAGCCCTGCTCGCGGAAAAGACTGAACAGTACGTGATGACTTTCTAATTAGGACAAAACTTGTGTACTGGATGAATTGCCGTTCTACATTATATGGTGTTTAGTTTATACTGTAGAAGATATGTACATAATAGGATAGGTATTTACATCAGGATCGCAACCTTGATTTAAATAATTATTTAGTAATGTCTTCTGTATTGCTGTGAATGATGATACCCGCATGCGTACATACATTTTAATCAGTGACCCTATACAACATTCTTCAGTATAACCTGAGGCAACACGGCCAAATAATTGAAGCTATTATTTTAAATCCTGGTTGTGGGATAAATAAAAATCCCGACATATTTTTATTTCAGCCATTTGTATGCATTTTTTAACCTTAATTGAGAAATAAATCATATTGGAAAGTATAAATTTGTTATAAAGCATGTATTTACTGCTTACTTTATTCGGAACGCTAAAATGAATTTATTAAAATCAATGTCAGAAATTTTAATCAACGCCACTTTTTTTGTTGTATCTGCATATTATTGAACTTATTTCAGCACATAAGACAGCATGAACGCCTTTTTACTCTCACACAAGCTCTTTACTAAGTAGAGCAAGAATTTCAGGTATAGTCTTGGTTATGCGTGACATGAATGCTCAAGTTGGGCGCTTAAGTAACACACAATTTCATTTAGGTGAAAGATGCATTTTAAGCTCGCGGCACGCATATCACCAACCCACAATATATGACTACAGACTTTAGGAGTATGTTTGCCTGAGTGGATCACAGTGTTCTATTCCATATTCTGTCGAAAAGTGGTGTTTCCAACAATTTTGTAATTATTATACACGCTCTCTACACAAAAACTTCTAGTCGCGTTAAGGTCTACAACGATTAAACGCACAACTTTACTACCAGCAGTGGTGTTCGTCAAAACTGGCCATTTTACCTCTTTTTGTTTAATTTTTTTAATGGATGCTCTTATAAACATCACTCCTCAATACGTTCAGGATGCAAGTGTTGAAGTAATGCCACTGGGTAGTAGATCTTAACTCTTCAGACCCTATCGTACTATTAATCGACAATCGTAATTCTGCTCAGTTCACCTTGAATAAATTCGCAGACGTTAGGTCTTTCGCCGTGAAATTCGCATCCTCTAAATTAAAAAAAATCAGGATCATCCAACAATTACTCCAAATCTGTGACTGCATAATGAGGATCTGGACGTAGTTAACAGGTTAACAAAGCTTGGACGCTCTATCAATAACTCAGGCAATATGTCTGAAGGGAGGTGAGTGTGAGAATCGTTAAAGCTAGAGAGGCTTTCTCCAAACTTCGTCATTTATGGAGAAGCGCAAGTGTTTCACTCTGGCTTAGAGGTCGTGTTTACAATGTATCTTTACGTGCAGTTTTATTAAACGAGAGTGAGACTTAGTCCCTTATAGTCAACAATTTTAGGCGCTTACAGGGATTCGACCACCGTTGTTGGAGGAAAAAAGCACATGTAAGTTACCAACAATGAATAACCAACTCTGACATCTATAGGCGTATTTTTATATTGGCCAACGAGCGAACAATCTGACGGTCCAGTAGAGCACTTTTCTCTCTCTCTCAGCGCTTAATTATCGTAAGAAATAAGGTGAGTAGCGTTTGACATGGCAGAATCAACTTATGTCAACTACCTTCAAATGGGGGTATTATGGTACTAAATCGCCTGTCTAGATGGGGTTAACCTGCGCATAGTTTTTCTTCATTCAATCCCTGCGCATAACAGCATCGGTTCGTTTTTAGTGATGATCTTAATGCAGATTTCTAGTAGAATCAACTTCTTAACTGTCTTTTGCGAGTTCGGCGGAGTAAGCAACGAGGTTTGGTTAAGCTTATCACGTGATAGATTGAAAATCGCAAGGACGTTGTATTGCTTGTGCTACCTAGCCTTAAACCTATATTGACTATATTGATGTTGTGTAGAAGATTAGTTTGACTAACTTATGTGTGTTCTCTAGGTTTATATACTCAAAGTAACTAGATCCTTCCTGTCATGAATCACTCCCCTTTAATAATACGTTTGCCCAAATTATTATTTTTGTAATTATTATCACTATTTTAGTTTTGTTTTTTGTTATTTTATGGTTATATGAAGGTGAAACTTTGGTTACTAATGTGTTTTTATGGCTGTGCCTGATTAAGATTTATAATTTTACTTCTTGCATAAATGTCTTGTAAATACGAGGATAAAGTGGGTATCTTGCAAAGAGAACGGGTCATAATAAACATTTCGGCGAACATTTCATTTTACTAACCAATATACTTAAAACAGCGTATTACTGTTTTTTTTAAATTTTGGCTATATGCCGTTTTGTTTTTCAAATGAGTGCATGAGAAATTTTTTTCAGAATCGAATGCGTTTCGTTTCTGGATGTTATTCAGTTGTTATTCGATTTGGTGGTTAAATTGCAGTAATTGACATTCTTTGGAAATTGCAGCACACTCACATGGGGATCCGAAAGTACTCGTGCATTGTTTGCTCAAAGCAGTTCAGCACTTCGAGTAATCTGTTGACGCATCAGCGAATTCATACTGGAATACGACCTTACAGCTGTGAGACTTGCGGCAAGACGTTTGTCAATTCCAGTAATCTCACCATGCACATACGAGTGAGTGAACACTTTCTATCTGTTCGCTTTCTTGAAAAACTATTTTGTCATCTTCACTTTTAATGGTCTATCTCTAGCCGCTTTATTAGCTTAAAACATTCTTAATTGGCCAGCAGACGAATTTGACGAGGAATTTATATCGTCAAGTTGGTTAGTAAAGATTAAGAAGCATATGCACATTTCAGCATTAATAAAAGATGTAATCTCGCGTACGTTAACCATGCCCGACGTCGCTTGGGAATCGAGCTCATTGGCGATATTGTTGTAGATTGCTAGCAGAAGCATCTCCGTAACTTTCTTTTCCTTAGTTGGGTGAAGTTATCTGCGAGGTCCGGTCTGGTTTATGAAACGATGCTGCAGAAACTAAAGGAAGAAGTACTTCCTATTTCACTTTGCTTTAAAGTTACTTGACCATAATCTTGTTGCATAGATTTTAGGTCGTTTAAACACTTTATGCTATCTAGGTAGACACATTCATATTAAATAAATCCTCCCTAACATAATTTTTTGTATCAATTGTTATTTTAAATTTTTTTAAAACCTATTATTTGTTTTTTTAACTTGAAATTTTATTTCTTCCTTAGTTTATGGTAGTGAGGCATCAAATAATTTTTTTGAAATTTGATTGCGGGTTTTAGCTTTGCACTAACAATTTCACAAAGAAACGATTGATCACAATTTTCATATCTTTTTTGTCTTTGATCGTGCTGAGTTTGTATTCGTCCCTTTCTTCCAAAGGATTCAACATCGTTTATACTAACCAATGGAAATGCGGTTCTATCATATCTTTGTTTACTGGCAAGGTTTTGAAACGAATGACCCCGTTCCATCGTCAGACTAATAATCACATATATACACAGCACTATACTCACAATAGAAGATTTAAGCAAATGGGGTAAAAGACATCAGATACTCGTGGCTTTTGTATTACTGTCCGTGATGATGATAATGATAATGAAAATAACAATAATGATGATGTTAATGTTGATTATGTTAATAACGTTTCTGATGATGAAGATTATGTTAAAGACGTTGTTGCTGCTGATGATGAGGACGATGATGTTAGTGTTGATATTCGGGAAATGGGCGATGTTGCTTTTGATGATTATGACGATGTTGAGGTTGTTGGTGATGCTGATGATGATTCTTTTGCTTCAGATGATTCATTCATTTTTGGCAGCATTATACTAAGCCTAGGTGACATTAAAGTTGTGTCGCCTATCTTACAGTAAAATACTTGTGACGTCATTTCTAATAAACATTGGCTCCATTGGAAGTAAGGAGGTGGACGACGCCTCGTTAGCTAATAACTAATGGGACTCAAGACCCACAATCATACACATAGTGGACTCTCTTCTGCATTCGTTGATCCTTTATGATTCGTTTGGAAGACTTGATTTTGAGGCCATTTGCTCTACGCTCTACTGAAGACTACAGTGCGGTAGAATACTCTCCGTTCCTTCGAAGGTGTTTGTGTCCCCCTAAAGAAAAATTTAAGAACTTTGCACTTACTAAATGAAAGCTGCCATGTTTATTTCAATAGCACGCAATTAAGATTGCGTTTATTGTTCACTCACCCATTATTAAATGTTGTTCGTCGACTGGTTCAATACGATGGGAGTGGTGTTTACTTCAAGCTAGTAAAATTGATTAAAAGTATTGGAACCGGCACCCGCGCAATCATTGCTTGTTTCATTGTATGCCGAAATGTTGCTTCGGGAATGTATAAGTTGTGCAGCAACATCCGCATGTAGTTCGATGTTCATGTGACTTGTGAAGTTTAGATTCGCTTTTTTTGTAACATTTGTATAGGCTCCATGGTATTACATCTTTGATAGTTGGTTTCCCGTCATTGTCTGGCGATTTTATGAAAGTATTCAACATCCTTAGTAAATAGAACCAAGCCTAGTGTTAATGAAACGTAAAGTTAGTACAAACTATTGAATTTTTCTCCTTTTTCATGTCTATTATATTTATTTATGTACTTCATTAATGTGTTGCTTTCTTGATGTTCTATTTTCAGACGTTGACGGAAATGAGTAATTTTCTATTTACAGCGCACCAAGAGCCAGTGCTTTTCTCTATGTGGTTTGCCATTTTGTGTATGTAAGAAAAGTAGTTCTTACTAGACGAATGATTGATAAAATTTGATGGTCAAAGATTTCAATTTCGCGAGTCTTTCGTCTAGCAATTAGTTTATTCTACTATAGAGTACTTTTTACTGTTTTAACTCGATGGTAGCCTCTTGAATCGCCGGTGCGATGCTATTCATGGACACAATTTATAAGCAGCTAGGCCAATGTAAAAGGGTTGTTGTTGTTGTTGTTTTAAATACTACGCGTGTAAATTTCCATATGATCTTGTTGGTAGATTCTGAAAACATGCGTATCCAGCGAGGCGTAAAGGAATTTTCAAATTCCTTGTTAGACGTATTGCGAGTTCTTTTTTTATCTACAAACAATTTGATGCTTAGAATTGTTTGGAACTAAAATAGTACTCTGCTTCTTATGCATTGGTTGTTAAGGTGACTGAATAATTAGTTTTGAACCAAGAGTTTAAGTGAAGCTTATGATTGGCTACGTATGAAGATTGCCATTTCTGAAGAAATCGTCGTATTTTCACATTAAGAACAAATTAGCGTATTTTAGGTGACGGCAATTGATATTACGTAGACTTGTTAGTATATCATAAATTTACAGTGTTGAAGACCGTTAAGACCTATCTGGTTGTACAGGAGATGGCAGAATTAACATTTAAAGTGCCACAGACTTACTTCCATTCTTTCGTTTGGTACATAGATTTCAATATTACTCGTCATAATCATCATCATCATCATCATCATCATCATCAGTAGCACCAGTATCATCATTAACAATAAAATCTTCACCGCCATCAAAGACAGTATTTGAAAACTGATGTTTAACTGCATGACGGAGAATAAAAAGAAAGAAACGATATAATAATACAAACAATGAGGATAAAAATAGTAAAATAAGAATACTAAGTATGATAAAAAAAAATTTAAAACAAACATTGTTAAAGTAGAATGATCCATTAAGTGTCGGATGCAGCCTAGATATAGATACACAGAAACGAGGCCACCTAGATTTTTGCATTAAAGAATCTAGGTCAAGCCAACTTCACAGCAATGCGAGAAATCGACAATACCGCTTTCTTTATTGCTTCATAGCCAAGACTTAATCTAGAAGTTAACTGTGTGAACCATAGACAAGAAATATGTGGGAGAAGACTAAATAAAAATAATTTTCGCTACTGAACACGACTCAACGCCATATGGTGCAGGGTTTTTTGACCAAAAAATATTTTGTGCACGTGATCCCATTTTGGTGGACGAACTATTTCTATGTCCACGCAACCAAAACTTTAAAATGGATGTTGACTAAAAAGCAAGATAACCTGGCCCGAATGGCAAGATAGTCTTTTTAGTGTAAATAATGTTCGCTTATGTCTCAAGGATATGGAAAATCAAATATGCGATGTGCCATGCTCAATCAGTTTGCCGACTTAATCTGTTTTTGTTTAAAATAGGTACGTGCGTCTAGTTAGATACAATGGAAATGGTGTGTCTTAAGCTGGAATTCGTGTGTTAGATTTTTTTAATCGAAGTTCAGATCTTTATATAAACACCTCGGCCATTATGTACATACATTTGCCAGTATAATCGAATTATTATATAGTGTAGTGAAGGGAATTCATCCAGTAGACCGGTTTCATCCTTATTGTGAACTAATCACGTACTATCCAGAATTTAGCGCAGACAGAGCTTGCATTATTGTAAAACACCTATATAGTCCCTCTATTTCTAACAGCACATTTTAAATTATTTAGGTCGAGTATTTTAACGAAACGTTTCAATGATTTCGACACAAAAACTTCTAGTCGCGTTAAGGTCTACAAGGAATAAACGCACATCATGATGCTACCACCGCCTGCACAGCACTTTTTTTGACATTTTCGCTAGTATTGATCGAGGTCGTAGCCAGTTGTGCGTCAGAGCGACTTGGTCCTGTGCACATTTAACGAATCGACACTGTTTTTGGAGGGACCCACGCATCCTGCTTTCTTCTTTGTTAAAGCGACTTCGAGTTGGCTGGAACCAAATTAAAGCAACTTATTTGTTCGTTACAATAATTCTAGATATCGGAAACTTGATTGCCTCACAGCGTATCATAACTAACAAAGAGAATTTCGTGGATGTAAATCCGTGGAATACTATATCGGCCTTGTAAGCTTGGCCATATTGACATAGGCCTTTCTGAAAAACGCTGCGAAAGATCCATATCTCGGTTTGTTTACATTTTTCATCGTAATAATTGTACGCCAAGTAGATTATCTTTTCTACCACGGAGTTTTTTTAGAAGTGGATCGAAATGATACGAGTGAAAGTTCAAATCCTATGAC
>JAQBSW010011417.1:12500-20163 GCA_029291075.1 Eudiplozoon nipponicum
AAGTTCGTTTATAACTGATGCTTCACTGCCAGTAAAAAAAATTAATTAAGAAAAAATAAAATAAAATCGAAACAAGTAAAGAAAAATTTCAACAATTTTTAAAGATTGGGACCTAGTTAATATGAGTATATTTATCTAAACACACAGAATGAGGGAACCTTGATCTCTACACACATCATTTTGACCAAATCGGTCTTAGAGAGAAGTATCATGGGCAGTACAGTTTCTTTTTGGTTATCACTTCATCGCATCATAAGCAATATGATGCGCGCGTGACTATCCAAACAGGCGATTGGGTCCCGTGCTACCAAATTGTAGTTGACTTTAGCTATTTACGCCATATCAAAACCTGTCTAATTTGTTTATTACACCATCTGGCACTATGTGAGAGAATTGTTCGCTAGTAGACAATCGAACTGAAGGCATACGCAAAACGTGACGGAGCCAACGAAGTTGATGGAGCCTTGTTTAGTTGTTTAACGAGGAGCACTTGTTGGCTGATCAAAAAATACGTCTAAATATGTCAACATTGTTTACTATAATCAAGGTAGCCATCCTGATAGAAGCACCTGACACATTAATTACCTGCACGTGTCAGTATAAATTAAGAACTGTTTAGTGTACAAAAGGTAATTCATCCAGTAGAACAGTTTCGTTCTTATTGGTAACTCATTACGTACTAGGCAGAATTTGCCGCGGACAGTGCTTGAATCTAGGCACGTCTGCTTCGAAATCTGGTGCTCTAAACAGGGGACCACTCTGCCACATACAACACCAACTAACCATCCCAAATCTGTCATTATTGAACAGACAACACAATACATGGGGAAGCGGTATTGAAATGAAAATGTACATAATTAAACGAAGATTGGTTGCGCGGGCGGTGATTAAAATTACTATAATCAACGTTTTGATCTTGGTATAAACACTGTACTTATTAATTACTTACATTTGTTAGTATAAGCTAAGAATCGTATAGTGTAGAAAAGGCAATCCATCCAGTAGACCGGTTTCATCCTTACGTACTAGCCAGAATTGGCCGCGTACCGGGTGTCAAACCTGGACACGTCTGCTTCGGAATCTGTTATTCTAACTACTGAACCATCCTTTCACACACTACACCCTTTTTAAAGTTATATATTAACTAGTGTAATTCGGTTAGACTTTTTCTTTTAGGTAGAGCTCATATGGCATTCATTTTGACACAGTTCCAACCATCCTATATATATCATATATTGAACATACACCACACTTAATGGGTAAGTGGTATTGAAATGAACATTTATAGGATTAAACGAACATTGGTTGCGCGGGCAGTGATAACAACTGCTACAATCGAGTTTTCGATCATGATATAAATAATAGATTTTCATCTTTCCTTATAAACGATAATGATCTTAAAATTAGGAACGGTGAGATTTCCTGAGCATTACTGAATATTTTTTAAAGATTTGAGGCAACGAAGTTTCTTACTACTGTTGTGTATCTGTCTATAATTATGATGATGATTGTACCTGTTTGATATCTACCAGTTTTAAATAATATTTTCATTGCACTCGACATTTATTATGTTTGCCCTTAAATACGTCTAGAGCACTGGCGATTGTCATAGTTAAACTGTATTCGCCTTTTATGGGCAACAAATCGTGTTATTATATCCTGTTCTGTCTTTTGCTAACCTAATGCTTCAAGCAGTGGATGCTATCTTGACGAAGTTACATGATTTTCAGTAAATGATGAATATGCATATTCCGTTAATCAGTAAAGCTAGTGCTGTACTATTTTGTTCGAATGGTAACATAAAATTGGATTCGTGTTTGTATTGTCCCTAACGTTTATTTATGTAAATACTTGTTTGTGTTTAACGCATCATCAAGTATTGCAAAATTATATTAATTATGTGAATTTAGCGGAGACGACAAAACCTACTGTTTGTGATTGCATAGAAACTATGCAGCTGAAATTTTAGTCAAGTACTGTGTATAGAAACGACTCGGACTATAAGCCAGATTGTTATTTTTTAATAAATTGTCCAAACATTGTGGGTCATATCCTTGTTATTTATTATCTCGAACTGTTTCAGTACTTGCAACCGACGGTAGATTTGGTATATTGTGAGAACATCAGAACAGTATTAAGACAATCAGTTATTATTGGAAATACGCTACAGAATCAGAAAGCAAAAATATAGCCCCTCAACACAGCAGGATTTATGAGATACCTTGTAAAGATTGCTAACTCAGGTATATAGTTGAAACCATGCTTCCAATAAAAGTGCGTAGAGGGGAATATCGAACGGTATGCAAATATGGATATAGTTATAGATCAGATTTAACTCGGCACTCAATGAAGACAGGTCATTAGATAAACTAGGGTGGCTGTAAACGGATTTCACTATTTAACCGAAATAGATGAACCAGGTTGATTAGGAAATCGATTGAAATTAAATCAGGAATGTAAGTCAAGAATGTGATATTTGTAGAAAAATCATAGATCTCATATTTAATGAAGCCTTCTCGAATAGCGGGAAATTTCGATTGGAGTAATCAGAGTTAGTAATAAATCCCACTACGAGACCGCAAATATGAATTTGAGATATAAAGGCGTATTTTGGCAGAAATACCATAATTATAGTGAATCTTGTGCAATGGGGGAACATATTTGGTAACTGTTGAATTATATATATCTATACTATATATGTATTGTGCAGGACATATATATATATATATATATATATATATATATATATATATATATATATATATATATAAGGATGAATATGTAAACTTTTAAATAAAATCTGGGAGGACCTTACATGATTGCTCATATGCTTATTTAGATATGCGTATTATATTTGGCGCGTACATGTACATTTATATGGATGGGTGTTATCTATTTGTATTAGATGTGGGAGAGACTCACAAGGTTGCTTATACGTTTATCTAACTATGCATTATATATATATATATATATATATATATATAGAGATAGAACTGTAGAGACATATATGAACTATTCTATATACTCATAAAAGATGTTGAACTCACATGATTGCTTATATACTTATTTGGATATGCACAATATATATTTTATGTTCACTTATATATATATATATATATATATATATATATATATATATATAAATATATATATTCTTATAATTAGGAAAACACAAATAACAAAGTGGATAAAGGCCATTTATTTCGTGAATACTAATCATCTCTTATAAAATCATACATATTTATACATTTTGGGTTTTCAATTGATTATGCTAGTGGTAACAAATCTGACTCGTTTTTACTGCTGTTTCTTGTTTTGGCTAGTTGGTGAGTGTGTATGTATCATTTGAAAACCCAAAATGTATAAATATGTATGATTGTATATAGATGATTAGTATTCTTGAAATAAATGGCCTTTATCCGCTTTGTTATTTGGGTTTTCCTAATTATAAGAATACTAGTTAAAATTAAAAAGGAATGGACATTATAAAGAATATATATATATATATATATATATATATATATATATATATATATATATAGAGTATCACTATATATATTAATTAGCAAATTTGTGTCGAGCTTTGAGTGTGCGTGTATGAAGACTGGATATTATGGCAGACACAAATTACTGTCTTGAATAAAGATACCACATTTGCCAAAATTTGTATTTTTCCTTTGAGAGTGATGTCAACTCTGAAAATGGAACAGGAAATGAAGTGCCGAAAGTTTGGAAAAAAATCGGAAAATCTGGTTCCACTGTCATTTCAGACAAGCATCTGATGGACGGTTTCAGAGTGACAGGACAAATGAGAACCCATCAGTAAATTAAATGCCAAACACAATCTTTACATATGAATTTGTAAAGGAATCAAAATTTTACCGACCTACGAGTGCTATCAAATATTTCGCACAAGCAAATTGCGGAACCATATTTTGTTTGAGATAATTTTAAATTCCACTTCGTTGATTTAAATAAATATTTCCTATCAACACTAGTGCGATCAATGATTGCTTAACTGAATCTAGTCTTTGCCACTAAGCAACCTGATGACTAGCAATGTCAGCGTTGTTCTTATGATGGAACATGTGCATAGCAACTAATGATAGCCGTCAGCAGAATTAAACAATGAGCAACAATTTATTGAAAATTCAGAACAGGGTGGTAGTTTACTTTAACTGCCCAAACAATTAGATATTTTTCATTGATATGAGAAAGCAATGTGTTAGTTTTCAAATACTTTTATAAAGTTGTCTATAATTACTAGAATACATAGTACTCTTTTCATGTGCAAAAACAAAAAGAAATTTTATCCGATTTGCTATGAATTTGATTAAGGCTCGCATTTCAAAAAAATTATTCGAATAGTTGAACACATAATATGTGCAGGTTTTGAGAAAAATCACCTCAGTTTGATTAGGAGACTTCGCATTCTTTTACAGGCCACACATAATCATGACGTTTACGTTTATTCGGCGTCAATGCATCAGTTCTTAAATTCGGATGTATTTAATCTGTCTGTATCTGTCCGTAACGAATGGCTAATTCTCGTCTGTCGTCTAACCGGAAAAAATTATTGCTAGTTTAATTGATGAATTGCATCCGCTCAGTTCCTTCGTTAATTTTAATGGTTTTATTAATGGATGCTCTATGGCTGCTGAGAGCGTATTTACAAATATTTGATTCAAAAGATGCTTTCGATGAATTTTGTAAACCGCTTTGGAGTCATTTATCAATTCGTTCTCTATCTGCTGTACCTCATTTTATTAGTCAAGAGTAAAATTTGCTAACCATACTTAAATAAACCATCGCTGTCGTATCGTTGATTGAAGCCCTGTATCTTAACGCCGCTTTGGCATCCTGCCCATTAAGAAGATAGCGGGAACCGCAGAGGTAGACCGGCATTCCTCACGTTATTGATCACCTCCTCACACCAGACTGTCTTCTCAAAATCCATTTCAATACTGATATGATACGGTTGCTTAGTAGGCATGGATCTCCTTGTGTGCATGCGTGTATGAATTAATTTAACACTGTACTTATTATAATTCGAGATTCCTGGTCCCGTGAATCTTGCAAAAATAATTATATCATTTCTAATTTATTTTAATTCTTCGTCGGGAATTCTTTCGCGTTTTCGTAAGACACCGACATCTGCTGAATAACGACCGGGAAGTTTATAAAGTTTTACACGACTAAATGAATACATGCGTACCTGACTTCTTGGAACAATAAAAAAGAATATGAACTTTGCAAAATATTTTCCATCTTAGGACAGTAGTACTCCCAGCTCAATTTACTCGGTCTCAATTAAAACCGGAGTGGCTCATTTGACATTTGCTCTGTGCTGAAATTTAAGATTTACTCTATGCATAAGTCGCTTGCCTTCATTCAATTTTATGCTTAGTTATAAGGAAAGAATTTTATTCTCATTATTGTATATTTAAAAGATAATAGTAACCATCATCGTTATTGTCTTCATCGTCTTTATGATAAGCAAAATTAGTTCCTGTTTCTAAATGCAATTTTAATAATAATAATAATAGATATTATACACTATCATTTTCTTCATGATCATACATTGCATCATCATCAATTGCATTATCATATGAACAATTATTATCATCATGACCTCCATACTTATAATAAATGGATGCTTCAATGTCGCATAACCTGTTAAACTATGAACTATAATGGACCACTGGTTCGTTATTTAATATTGTACAGTTAGTTGAACCCATAACTACTTGTTTATTAGCAACTGATTCAAAAATTACTTAAAACATGGTTGCAGCCTTGATATAAACACTTGGCCCATTATGTACATCTATTGGTCAGTATAAACCAAACATTGTATAGTGTAGAATGGGTAATTTATCCTGTAGACCGGTTTCGTCCTAATTGGGAACTCATCATGCACTGTCCAGAATTTTCCGCGGGCACGTATGTTTCGATCCAGTAATAAGACCGAAAATTTGAAAAAGGTATTCAACGATTATGTTGAACACCTGTATACAATTGATCCTTGAAAACCAATCCTTATTGGGAACTTCGTGTACTGTCCAGAATTTGCCGCGGAATGGGCTAGAACTTGAGCACGTCTGCTTGAGAGTCTGTACCTATGCTCATCTACTCTGTTGCTCATTAGTTTATATATTGCTCAAAATTATATGTAGCATAAGACAGGGTGGCTTAGTGGCTAGAATCACATACTCCAATTCGCACATGCTAGAATTCTATCCATTCCCTTTTTAGATTGTGGACACTTCATGAAAAATTCCAAATAGATACAAAACCGGTCTACTAGATGAATTTCCTGTTCTACATTACACAATGTATAGTTTATACTAACCAATGTACATTAATGTTTATGTCCTGCTCGCAGCCCTGATCGATAATCTTTCAATCACAACAAGTTCTAAAGAAAAATGTAATAAACAATTTCTATGCAGTTAAATACTGTTTGTTGCGAAGAACTAATATATATGCAAGTATGTATTAGGTGATGCGAACCTAGTAACAAATTAGTTCAATTGTGAGCAGAAGGGTAAACCACAGGCAGCATGAACGGAAAGTATAATCTCATGCACATTCGTTTCGTGCTTACTGGCTACTCATCGGTAGGAGCCGGTGTTACGCCCTTTAACCACTATATATTTGGTCGAAGAATGTGGAATAATAGGACGGTTCAATCTCCTAGACGAATGTGAAAACCTGCAATAGTGAATCTAACATCATATAAAGTCTACGACAATGCGACTTTAACGCTAATTCACACTATATAATATATATACTGAGTCTGTAAAAGATACTAACACTATGGCTATTGTGTTAGTAACTGATACCTTTTTTGAAATCGATGAGTACCGGATACTAACACTATGGTTTCCGAGTCGGTACATAATACCAACCTGATGGATATAAATTTATGCTAAAGTTCACCCAAATTGAGAATTACAACAATTTCCGAACACCTGTTACTCCAGTTAAACCATACACTCTGGCCTTCATCGATATCAGTTATCACATTTCGCGGTAAGCATGACATCATTCAAATCAATATATTACAGTTAAATACTGTTTGTTGCGAAGAGCTAATATATATGCAAGTATTTATTAGGTTTTGCGAACCTAGTAACAAATTAGTTCAGTTGTGACCAGAAGGATAAACCAAAGGCAGCATGAACGGAAAGTATAATCTCATGCACATTCCTTTCGTGCAGTCACGAACATTAACTGTTTGCAGCTTTCGCCACATATACATATATAGGCAATACAATTTAACAATAATTGATTGCATAGAAATTGTGCAGCCGACATTTCCAGTCAAGTTCAATGTATGCGAGACTGCTAGAGGTGAGAGCCGCATATCTAAATTTGATTTCTATATATATTCAATGCGGTTAGATCCTCGATAGTTAGTTTGCCGTCGTACTTTGATGATGATCATGGAAGGTCGAAATGCGTCAGTACGTTGCGGCTGCCGGTAGAGTTATGTTGTTTGACGACTGGTTGAATACAATGGGATTGGTGTTTACTTCAAGCTCGCAAACTTGATAAAAAGGAATTGTTACCACCACCCGCGCGATCAATTATTGTTAAATTGTATTGCCTATATATGTAAATGTGGCGAAAGCTACAAACAGTTAATGCTCGTGACTGC
>JAQBSW010011418.1:0-20158 GCA_029291075.1 Eudiplozoon nipponicum
GTGAGAGCCGCATATCCAAATTTGATTTCCATATATATTCAATGCGGTTTGATCCTCGATAGTCAGTTTGACGTCTTGCTCTGATCATGATCATGGAAGGTCGAAACGCGTCAGTGCGTTGCAGCTGGCGGTAGTTTTGTTATGTTGTTCGACGACTGGTTAAATACAATGGGATTGGTGTTTGCTTCAAGCTCGCAAACTTGATTTAAATAATAGAAATGACATATTCTGCTTGTTCTTACAACATATAAGATAAAAATTAAGTAACTCATCTCTTTTTTATTTTCTTAAAGCGCATTTAAATCTTGATCAACTAATGTAAACTTAACGTAGTTTTCGTACTCAATGCTACATTGACTATCAGTCGGCTTTTCACTTGAAATAGAAGCAGTTCAGGTGCTTAATTTTGAAATTTTAATAGTGAATTAATTGTTAGTTGTATTATGTATGTGCATTTAAACAGAATTGGACATGACAAACGAAGATGATTAAAGTTTCTCGTTTTCCTTCTCCCTTTTTTCCATTTTTATTTGTTTAATTGTGTAAGCATGTTCATTTGTAGACATTTTATGCAAAACGTAAAGAAAGCTTTTTCATTGTTGGAAGTGGAGTTTGGCCAACTTATTAATAAATTTCGTTTTCCAGGAGATATGTTATGCGGTTAGCTCAAATATATTCTCCAGGTTAATAAAAATATTTGAAAAATTTAGCGTGCTCCGGATCAGACCAGTTAAAATTAGAAATTGTTTTGCGAACAAGAATAAGGTGCGTAGCTCAGCATTTTTACAGGTAGGCGATTAATGATATTTTAAAAGCAATTAAATAACAATAATGGGTCAAGATTATGTAAGTCATCCTGTAGGGTAGCACAACAAATATTTAAAGGAAGCCTTTAAAATTTTAATGGAACAAACCGCCGAAATATAATTTATTTTGTGTTTAAAAATTTATTTAAGGGTACTTAAGTTGTTAAGGCTTCAAATTTTAAAACTTAAATATATTCCCTAGCTATTTTAAAGGAAACACTATTCTAACGTGTTAACAGTTATAGAAAGAGTCTTTTAATACAAAAAGGAAATAAAGGGAATACAAAAGAGTTAACGAATTCACAGAGATGAAAATCGTTTTAGCTCAATCTCTGTCTGAGTGTCTGTTGTTTGTCTCTCCATATATATATATATATATATATATATATATATATATATATATATATGCATGTATGTTTATTGTAATATTTCATGAAATTATTACACATTATATGATTGCGAAATGTGTTTTTCTGAAAGAATATACTGTGTAAGAGATTTATAGTAAAAAAGGAAAGATATTGCTGGATTTAATTTTAAATGTTTTGATTTTACATTAAACACAGCAAGAACTAAAGATGCACGATACTAGATTGCATTGGTCTATGTTGACCAATTTCAAAGTAGTTTCCAGTACAGTTACGAAAAGCAAATGAACTCAGTCATTTGATTGAAAGCCGTTCATATCATCTAACAAGGTACTTATCTCACGCAATTTAATATCTATAGTGAACTTAATGTACACACACTTTTAATGCTTACTGACGACTTAGCAGTGGGAGCCTGTACTACGACCTATACCCATTAAATATTAAGTCAATATATGTTGGACAGGTGCGCGGTTCAGAATCCTTTACAAATGCATTTTCAAGCAATAATGGAGATAACTTTATATAACGTCTTCAACAATTCGACAGTAAGGTCAACTGATTATATTTAATATGTACCGAGCCTCTAAGTGGTATCAGCACAAAGATTTTCAGAATTTTGAGTTTTTACATGATACCGACACAATGGATTTCGAGATAGGCTTGCTAAATCAGTTATGCTAGAGTATTTAGCGAGTATCTTAAAGGCAGTATCTAGTGAACATTCTGGCAAAGATTCAACGGTATGTTACACAATTGCAGACGTGAATTTACAATTTGATTTTACACAGACCATATCGGCAATGTTTCACGCTACCTATGCGCATGGGAAATGTATTCTATATTATACACTAGTGAATTGTTAATATTATCTTGGAATATCTTCATTTTTATAAAATAAATTTATTTTTAACTTAATCCCAACTTGAAAACATTACAGATGCGATTGAGTAACAGAGTTTTAATTTGATATTTAAAAATAATATCTACCCATTAGGTATGTGTTAAAGCAGTATATAAATTAATATCTTCTGCAAAAATACAGCTTTTATTTTATACAGATGTCTCCTCTCAGTGTAAGTGTACATTAAAAAGCTATATTTAAGCGTTTATTTTATAAAATGCAAGATTTTGCAGTAAATACTGCCAGTATACCCACCTCTGATATAGATTTCATTTCCCGGTCCTTGTAGATTGTTAGTCGTGAAATAAGGCCGTTTGGAATAGAGTACGGCGCAAACTGCTCATGTTTAGCTCTAACATAATGTGTGGTCTTTTGACAGTTGGGATAGCGCTCTTCGTAATCTTTTCGTGGCATATTTATTGGCAATGTCCATGAAGGCGGTATGTCGATCAAATACGGTAATTCCTCTATTGGGACAAATATTCTCGTATCTGTGTGGGCATGGAATTCATTAGTTGCAGATTTGCCATTCTCCTGTGTAAGCAATGTCTTCGACACTGAATTTGAATTACACGAGCTCTCTTCATAACGTGTTATGTTTCGTTTCGAATTTGGAGTAACCTTTGAACTACAAGCAATACTGGTAGAACTTTGGCCAATAATTTCAGGATTTGACTCATTAGAGCGATCAATCGTTAGGTTTTCAATAGTTTCTGGAAGAATTTCCTTTCGGAAATACCCGAGATCCTTTGGAACTGTCTGAGAATCACCTTTTGATGTGGTGTAAAACAAATAGTATGAAAAAATTGTCAGGTACCGTCCACAAATGAAGTAGACATAGTTTTAATAATGTAATCACACATAATTGTTCTTATGATTTTTCATGAAAATTAGTGTGAATTTAGCTACAAATAAAATTTTAATTTTAAAATATTAAATTAAAATTTAAAGAAAATTTTCTTATATGTTGTATTTAGTAATTATCTTAAATGCTACGTCTGGAGCACATACGTGGGAGGTTTCAACGGTGTAAAGCAAAATTGCAGACATGTATTCACCACTTGATTTAAAACCGGCGTTACAATGTTCGCTCATTTGAGTTATTAACCGGCTGGTCCATTGGCCTACGTAAGTTGATCGACAACTTGCGAATGTATATTGGTAAATAATATTTGATGTTGACAGAAAAGAAAGCAGTCTACCTGAACATCCCATTTAAGGTGGATGCAGTTTCCCGAATAGCACAGAAGAAATTTGAAGCGACATTAACACGCACATTTAATGCAGTTAAACTACGAGTATTATTTAGGGTAACACACTTGTATCTATCAATAATCACTGAGAAAACGCCGTTAATGTAGACATCAAATAATATTTACCTATAAACATGCGCAAGTTGTTGATCAAATTACGGAGGCCGTTCGACCAGACGGTTAAATACTCAAATGCGAGAACATTTCAAATTAAATGGTAAACACATATCTGAAACTGCGCGACACATCATTAAATGTTGTACTTACAAAATACAAAAAATGAACAATTGCACTAGAAAAAATATTTAAGAAATAATAGTCATCAGCGAAAAAAATATTTTTTTGTATTATTGGCATCATTTAATCAACAAACACATTTTTGTACTCAGAATAACGTGTTATATTCGTTTTGGAAAATGTATTTCTTAAACTTCACAAAAACAATTTTCTAATGTTAAAAGACAATGAATTTTCCCAATAAGAGCGAAACCGGTCTACAGGATGAATTGCTCTTTCTAAACTATACAGTGCTAACGTTATACTGACAAGTGTATGTACATAATGGGTCAGGTTTTTATATCACGAACGCAACCTCGATTATAATATTTGATATCAACGCCAGTGCAACCAACGTGAATTCAGTTAAATCACTATTTTCCTATAAAGTTAAAGTAAACCCATAATAACATCTTACTGAAATGAAGCACCTCCTAATAATTTTAATTTATGCCTGATTCTTTATCTCAAAATAAAACTAGATATGCTTCTAATCGATTCAATTGAATTATTAAAAAAACAGTCTTTATAAACATTTTGAACATTTCTGTACAGTTTTCATTTCATCATGCAAGTATTTTTAATTTAGATCAATTAAATTTGTTAAGTAATTACAATGGTGTAATATAAATTTACTCAATAAATTTTTCCAGATTGAACAAAAAATATGGCATTTAAATTACTATATACGATGATCTCGATCAATTAAAATGCCAAATATTGCATCCCACAGAATGAAAATTTTAATAACATTACTGTGTCAAAAACGGTTCCCAATAAATAATCAAATATAGTACTTAATATTAATAATTTAAAAAAAATAAAACTAATATATTAGGATAAGAATATAATTTATTCCGAGCAACTGGCAAACAAAATAAGAAACACCTTTTTTTCTCTACTTTCGAAAGATATCGGGTTTTATTTTGTTTTTATTTTTCAGATTCTCGGGATTTCTTGTCTGATTTCTTCTCCAGGATACTCCAGGAATCTACCTACACATTTTTTGGAATCTACCTTCAGTTATCAAGGATCTATTTCTAGCCCACCCGATTTTCCCCTTTATTTCTACATTGTAATACCTTGTATTTTTTCGCTCACCAATACTCTTTCTTTTCCTCTATTTTACCGTAATCAATATTAATTCTACTCTTCTATCTAACTCCATCATGAACCAACTTTCGTCGCCAGCCCCCATCTCCCCGTTCCTCACCCAAAAGATTATCTCCAATATTTCTGATCTCCAACAGCAAATGGCGGATATCACAGGATTACTTGGAGCACTGACTGGCAACCTTTCAGTCTCCTCCGTTCAGCCCCATTTGTTGCGTCAAGCAGATGCGTTTCTGAATGGGGTAGCCAGGGAGGTTGCCCTGCGAAACCACAACAAGCGAAACCTCTTTCTTTGGTCTCCGCGCTCCCCACTCTCAAAGGACGATCTGGCCTCAGATCTCATCAGTCAAATAGGGGAAAACTTTATCCATCTTAAAGAGATCTCCTCGGGAAAGGGTCGAGCCTTCATTCTCTCCTCACACAAAAGACTGTCTGACGATGAGGTTCGTCATCTCAAATTACATTCGCCCATCTTAACATCCGGACAAGTCAAACGCAAACGAGACTACACTCTGCTACAGAGGACTCTAGAGAAAGCACAAACTCACATACCGGACATCACCCCTCCTCCAGCTCATCACGCCTTTCCGGGCTGGAGCAATCCAAAAAAAAGCCGTTCAGTTCACGGCGGACTCCTTGGTGACGCACCTTGCTCCAGTCCACCCCCACTCACACCTTCCCGATTTGAAGGCCTTCCTCTCACCTTTAGCCCTTACTCCGCAACCAGTCCCTCCACACTATCTCAAGCTTTACCACGTCGTCGTGGCCGACCACGCCGCGCTAAGCCTAATAACGCATCTTCTCTCCCAAACCCGTCCGCCAGGTCCACATCCCCTCGACAAGTTACCTTTGTGACAGATGCTATGACTCAGAAACCGAAAAAACGTAAGTCTTCTAAGGCCAAGCAAAACTTCGACCCAGCTCCATCAACTTCATCTCCCCCTACTGAATCCATCATCGTCCCCACCCTGGACAGTTCCGCCGCAGCTCCTGATCTTTCTCCGTCCCTGCTCGCCCCCTCAACGCACCTTCCGAGTGCCCCCTCGAACCCAGATATCTCGCCTCCCTCTTGCTTTCAAACCCTACAACTGCCTCACCCACCTGATAAACGCGGGACAACAGAAATCCAAATCGACGCTGACCACTCTATCCTTGTCAACGAGCGGTCTGTCACCCTCATAAGCCCTAGATCTCGCTCCACCCGCCAGCGGAAAGCCCCCGCACGCTTCTCCTCCCCGATCTAACCATCCCTCTCTCAAAGCGCTCTCAGCAATCCTCATCAACTGCAGGTCACTTACGCCTAAAATTAATCAACTACGAGCCTTTCTGTCCTCTAACGAGATTGACATATGCGTTCTAGTTGAGACGTGGCTGTCCCCTTCCATCCACTGTGATGATCTTTTCCTCATTCATGGATACACGTTCCTTCGTAGCGACAGAACTGTCGGTCGTGGAGGCGGACTAGCTGCCTATGTCCGATCCCTTCTTATGCCCAAACGCTTGTCGTTTCAGCTACAAGTCCTTAACCAAAGCATATCTACCTGCGTTGTCTACAGACCCCCTAATATCTCACTCATCGACGACAATCGTGGGGCCCAACTCCTTTCCACTTTTTTCTCTTTACACTCTGATCGGTACGTCGTTGTGGGTGATCTCAACCTCCCCATGACTAACTGGCATAATCTAGCTTCCGAAAGTCACCCACTGCTTCGACTCTTCGCGGATAACCTGCTACACCAATTCGTGCATTTTCCTACCCGAGGGAACAACCAACTGGATTGTGTTCTCTCCAATAACGAGGTGACCGATGTTCGCTCTCGGGAAATCTTCCCCAACCTTGATCACTGTCAGGTATCCTTCCTCTTACCTCTCTTATCCTTCACCCCTCGAGAAGACACCCAATCTTTCAGACGATTCACCAACTGGGAAGAGTTCCGCCGACTCTGTGACACAGTTAACTGGAGGGACCTCTTTCTCCCAAACAATCTCCCCTCGTGCTTCTCCGAAGTCCATAACATCCTATCCTTTCACTATAACTCCGCCACCGCTATTCAACAAGTATACTCGACGAATAAGTTGAACGCTCTGTTTAAGGCACGTGACAACCTCGCACGCAACTCTCGCCTACGCACATCGTCACTTGCTCGCGCCCTCGCTCTGAGACGCATTGATGGGCTCATTAAACAGGCTATCAACAAACAAGCGCTCCACATCGAAAAACGCATCCGCTCAGCTCCTAATCCCCGGGCAATGTTCGCCATCATCAAACACCAATTGCTGCAAAAGCCCAAAACCTCGTTTATCAACTTCTCTCAGTCAGGCGATCTCTGCTTCGCCAATGATTATCTGACTCACCTTCTCGACTCCTTTTCCACTCCCACTCCACCTGTTGAGATGTTAGACAACGGAGACACCGAGAACCTACGCTGGTTCCATGTCTCTCCGGCTTCCGTCGCCCAGGCAATTAAAAACATTAAATCTAAACACCAATTTGATCAATATGGAGTCTCGGTCAGTATGATTGCCCTTCTAGGCTGGAACGTCTTCTCTCTGATTGCAGATGTTATTAATCATTGTCTCGAAACCACCTATCTTCCCCCGGACTGGCTCAATTCGACGATCTCTCCTATCCCTAAAAATGGCACTTCTTCGATCTCATCATTTAAAGATCTCCGCCCCATTACTATCGTCCCTTCTTTCACCAAAATCTTCGACAGGATCTTATACAACCTAATCTACCCCTCCATTAAGTCTCATGTAAACTTCTATCTCCTCGATGATCAACATGGCTTTCTGAATGGCCGCTCCTCTTCCACCAACTTAGTTAGTGTTCTCGATCATTGCTACTCCTCCTTCTCTAAAGGGCTCCAGTGCACCCTCCTATTCCTGGATATTTCCAAGGCTTTTGACTCGCTGTCATTTTCAGCAATCGAATCCGCCTTACTGAGAAGCGGTATCTGCGGCAACGTACTCAATCTTATTAGTTACTATCTCCGAAACCGATATGCGACAGTAAAAGTTGGCAGTAGTCACTCGAGGCCAGCCCATATCAGATCCGGTGTTCCCCAGGGCTCCGTACTTGGTCCCATTCTCTTCAACCTTACGCTCGCGCACATACAGGTTGATGACAACCTTTTCAAACTGTTCAAATATGCGGATGACATGGTTATCGTATTCAGCAACTCCAAAACATCCAACTCCTTATCCCTTATATCGGAGCTCCTATCCTCGCTCCACTCGCAGCTCAGCAGAATCGGCCTCAAACTAAATCCCACCAAAACTCGCATAATGAAACTCTCCTCTGATCCATTCTGCTCTATCCCTGTTGCCAACTACCCCCTTGATATAGAAATAATAGATTCGGCCAAACATCTTGGCATTCACTTCTCGAAATCCCTTGACTTCTCCCTACACCTTACACACACTACCTCCAAACTCTTCAAATGGGCCCGTCTGATCTGTTTTAAGACTAACAATCCCACTCTCCAACTCACGTTATTCAAGGTCTACGTTCTGCCCCTCATTTCCTACGCCAGCGAATTCTACTGTCCTCTAACCCTCGCCTCCTCCTACACTATTGAACAGATATCCTCCAGATTTCTAAAACGAGTCTTCCCGAAATGCCAAAACTATAGGGAACGCCTTCTTCTGGCAAACCTTCTTCCGCTTTGGTTCACCCGTCACCTTCGCGTCATTTCTTTTATCCACAAGATCACAACCTGCTTACCACTCTCCAATTTTGCCCACCCCAGTCACCACTATGCCACACGTTCTAGTAACTCTTCTATCCAAGCCTACCATACCCCCACCATATTTAAAAAAATCTATCTCTTCTCCAAAGCCACTAATGTCTTCAACGCTCTCCCCACAGACATAAAACTCCTACCCCAGCACGAATTCAAAAAGGCAGCCCATCAGTACTTCTTCAACAAATTTCTTTGTGATACGACCAATTGGAAACGAAACTGGTTCCTTCTCAATCCATAACATTTACTTCACCCCTGGCTATCCTCTTTACTAACTTCGTAGGGTTAAATCCATCAGGCAGCCATCTTCCACTCTACCACTCTTGTCTTATTCTTTTCTTCTAGATTCACTAATACCACCTCTCAGCCCATTCCTAACCCCATTATATCCACGTTGTGGATACTCTACTACGTTTTGCTCATCCAACTCTTTTCTTTCTTTCTTGTTTCAGCGGAGGACCGGAAACCCAACAGCCCTACCGATCCACCAACGGTTCGCTTCGGACTTCGACTCTTCCTGGTCTTCTTTTAATCTCGATCACGTTCTACAGATGCCTGCGATCCTTGCAAGACTCGCTCGCCTCAATCCTGCCGACTCCATCAATTCATTCGTCACGACAATGGACTCCAACGGTCGACGTCTACCTCCGGGCCGCCATCTTTTCATCTTCATCTTTGTTTTCGATCTCACATTCACCTTGAAGATCTGATACTTCACGGACTATCTCCAATTGATCTTGTCTAGTCAAATGGAACTTCGCTTATATTTATTTTTCACCAGATTGAACTATCTTGATGTTAATGATAACTTTTCCCCTCCCCAACCCCTCCCCCTGCTATTAAATACTTTGCTAGTCACAATTCCACTCACCTCCACATATCCTACCCTTGATTTGCTATTTCAATGATTGGGCCAGTTGGCCTTTGATGCCAAATAAATATATTATATATTATATATTATTATATTACATATTACATATATACATATATATTACATATATATACATATAAGAGATTATGCTTCGAGGAATTTGAAAAATCTAAATTATAAGAATAATTCTGTTTCTGCTTTTTAAAATTCTAGGATTTGGATCGCAAATAATTTTTTTTCTTTCCTTTAAATTTTAAAATATTTTTCAGATTTACAGATTTTCTCGTCCGTACTGTCATATTATTTTACTGAACTTCAAGCCTTACCTTAATCTAAGGAATTGTTTATTCTTGTTGGATTATACTTAACTATATTGTTCTTTTTTACTTTATAATGTGCTTTTGTTAAAAAGTTATTTTCACTTACGAAATCTTGTCCCTTGAATTTAAAATTTCCAAACTCGCCGCTATTAATCTTAAGCTGCAACTGTCAGTTTACACTGCAATTCTAAGACAAAATCTGGCAAAGTCGTCAATCAGACACTACAAACTCCAAAAGCAAATAGCCAAACTTTCCAGCAGCCGTGTCGCAAAATCTTTCTGCCTCCATTACGCGGTAGTGTTTATTACGCTAATCTGAAAAACTGCTTAATGCGTAGCGAAAGAGGTTCTTCTACGCAATCATAGTAAGTGAAATTTATATATCTAGTTTCAGATATACTCATGAAGCTGATTACAAACTTTCAAAACTTATAGGATATTTTGGTGAATAAACGGAAAACTTTTGTTTAAACAACGCACAACAAACTCAACATTGACGAGTTTGACACTCAGGCATGATAAAAGCTTTTTGCAAAGGTGACTGATAAGGCTGCAATCATTCTCCCGTTGATCCTTACCCTCTCTGATGCCAAAGTTCCATTTGCTGGCTGGACCAACTCCAAGAAAAGATATTCTAGATTTTGGGGTAATCCTGGGGCTGTTACATTGTCTGCTCCTGAGTTGTTAATACTCTCAAGCTTTGAACGGCTGCCTAACTCAACCAACCATTAATGCGTGCCCATTCGCACAACATGACCTGCCTCAGATACGCCTCGACCTCGTAGACCAATGACTTCAGACGTGAAACTTACTGCCGGAATCTATGATGAATTAATATATCCTTTTTTATGCACTAACTAGACTGCTTTGGAACCACCTAAACCACCCTTTACGATACAATAGGTAATGAGATGAGCTCTCAATGCAATAAAATGATGCAGCCCAGTATCTTATTATGCAGGTTTTGTCTCATATAACCTTGCTATCGCCCTTTCTGACAACAAAAGCGACTCACCAGCGCTGTCTATGCCTTACAGCAACACCAACCCTCCACATTAGTCAACCTGCCTGTCAAAAGTTTTGAGCCATGTATCTTTTTTGAGATTTTTCAAAATGTGCAGCATCCACAAGTCCTATGAACCAGAACAAGAATTTCCGCAGGAAAGTTAGGATTCACGACAAGAATTTTCTCTTATCAGCCCAAATAGCACTCCAGTCGTTTGTGTAAGACTCTTGTTCACTTCATCTTACTGATCTAGTATTTGTTCTTCTGATTCATATATATGAATTCTCATTAACTGCAGTCTTTTCCTCAAAACGTCTATCAACTACGAGCATTTCTTACATTAAACGTGTTAGAAATGTGCTTGCTGGTTAGAAATTAGCTATTGCTCATTGTGCACGGTGACGTTCTCTTTCTCCTCAATGGTTATTACGTCTTTTGAAGTGAAATAACTGTTGGCCGTGTCGGCAAGTTAGCTGTTTATGCCCGGTTCTCTCTCATGCAAAAGCGTCTGGTTACCTAAAGCTCTCTGGAACTTGAAATGATTGCTTTTCAACTGACGATACTGAATCAAAGTTTATCTTTCTGTGTAGACTACAGCCTCTTAAACTTTCTACCAGAGATAACATTCGCGAGGCCCAACTTTTATTTAACTTTTCAAACGACCATTTGACAGGAATATTATTTTTTGTGACGTTAGCCTTTCTAACGTCAACTGGATGAATCTGGTCTTGGAGATCTACCGTTGCTTCTGTTTTTGCTGAAAATTTGCTACACTAATTTGCGAACTTCTCTACGCGTGGCGAGAATCAACTCGATTGTATCCCAACCAACAACATCCAACGCCGAGAAGTCTTCAATCTGGATTGTTGTCAATTATCCTTCCTAATTTCCCTCCCATCCCCTGCTTCATGAAAACCCATTAAAGTAAGTAGACGTTTAATTAAACTAGATGCATTCAGACTATTTTTCAATGCTAAAACTTGAAATGAAATAATCGCATTGTCATTCTAGTGAACATGCGCCAACCCTATTCAACACATATGAATTTCAAACAAGCTAAACAAACTACCTAATCTGCAATTTGACTGACGCAGATCAGGTAATTTTAATTAATCCAGGTCCGCAATTAAAACCTTCTTTAAAGCTAAACAAACATTCATATAATTAAACGAACATTGGTTGCGCGGCCGTTGAAAACAACTAATATTAATCAATGTTGCGATATTAATATAAACACTTGATCCATATTGTACATACATTTGTCAGTATAAATCAAGTATTGTCTAGTATGGAAAAGGCAATTCATCCAGTAGACAGATTTTGTCCTATTGGGAACTCATCACGTACTGTCCAGAATAAGCCATGGAAAGTACGTGATAATTCCAAATAAGCACAAAACGAGTCTGTTGGATAAATTACCTTGTCCAAACGATACAATACTTAGTTTATAATGACAAATTTATGTACATAATGGGTTAGGTGTTTATATCAAGATCGCAACCTTGATTAAAAGTAAGCTAAAAAAACCTTTTAAGTTGCGTGACAATCTAGCTCAGAACTCAAGACTACAAACAGCTGTACAAGCTCGCGCTTATTCATTGCAATGTATTGATGACCTCATTCAGCATACGATAAATAAATAAGCGCTTCGTTTTTAAAAACACATTCAAGCAACCGTAATTTTCGTTAAATAATTTAAATTACTAAGAGCCAGTTGTCCATTAATCAAAGAATCTAATATTAACTTCATTGGCTATACTGATAACAACTTTGTAAATGTCTACTTGAGTTTACATTCCGGTAGCTACTTTGCATAATTTATTTAGACAGTGTCGGCCGTTGACAGTGATTCCTGAAATCTGCAAAAATTTTACGTCTCTCAGCCCTTATTCGTCAAAGTATTTTGACTTTAAATTTGAACATCGATTTGACCAGAATCAAGTCTACGCTGGCATTAGTGTCATATTAGGTGGTAACTTTTACTCTCTGCTTACTGACGTCTTTAACATTTGTCTGTTTTATTACTAATTTAACCCTGCATTGGCTAAAGTCGACAACCTTGCTCAATTCAAAAGAAAATAATTTGTTGAACTCCTCTTTTAGAATTCTTGGTTCTATCTCCGTCATCCAGGCATTCACCAAAGTTTTTAATAGAGTTCCCTATATTGGAATATCTCCTTTCATTAATTCGGGAACCAGTTTTACTCTTTTGAACGATTAACAAAAATTTGTAAATCAGCGCTCTTATTCCACTAATTTAGCCAGCGTTCTCAATCATTACTATTTCCCTATCTTTCAAAGACACAGCTACACACGCCTATTTCTTGATAGTTCCAACACATTTGGCACCGTTTCTCTTCTCAACAATTTTATACGCCTTAATATTTAAAGACATTTGTTGTCCTGTCTTTAGGTTTATCTGCTATTATTTCCGTAACCCATCGACATTTATAGGAATCGGCAATATTTACTCGAGATCAGGCTTTATCCGTTCTGGCAATGAGCAATGATCAGTTCTCGGCATTTTTCTTCTTAATCTGACACTTTAATCAGTTTAGGTTTGAGATACTCTATTCAAACTTTTTAAAATACGCTGATAAAATTATAGTAATTTTTGGTTACATTGCTAGCTCAGGCTCTCCAGTATCACCAATCGCTCTGCATTACTGCAAGTTCAACTTCACAAAAGTAGCCTCGAAATTAAACAGGAAAAAAAGTCAATTAATTAAGCTTGGTCCTAATAATATTATTCGTTTAACTTCTACCAAACTATATCTTAATATAGAATACACTGATTATGTCAAACAATTAGGTTTAAAATTCTCTACATCACTAGACTTTTCACTACACTTCCATCGCGTTACATCGAAACAGTACAAACGGTCTCATTTAATAAGCTTCAAGGTACAGAACTCTATCCTGAGATATAATCTACTCAAAAATAATGTTCTGCATCTCATATTATATGCCAGTGAGTTTTACTATCCCATTATAATGGCGTTTTTCTGTGCTATAGAGCAAATTGCTTATCGCTTTCTGAAACTTATTTTCCTTCCCGGTCAAAAATATCGAGTGCACCTTAGTCTTTCTAATCTTCTACCCATATGGGTTAGTTTCCACATAGAGGTAATCTCCTTTGTAATAAAGTTCACTGCGTGCCTTCCGCTGCCAAATTTCTCTCAACATTAGTAGACTATATCATACGTAAATTTAAGTCCAAAACCTGATCCAATAATACCGTCGATAGCTATATCAAATTACACATGTCTTCTAAGGTCACAAGCGTTTTCAAAATTGTACTCGCGTGAATATGAGCACTAACACACGATAAATTTAAAAAGGGTATTAATCTGCATTTCTTTAATACATTTAATAAAGACAACACAGAATAAAAGTGTAGCATGGTTTTTCACAACTATAACACATCTGGTCGTTATTCGCGATACTTAAAACTCTTAACCCGGCGCTAGTGAAGGTAGAACATTAACCATTATTCACTCAGTACCATTACTCACAAAGACCTGTTTATAATCCATTTAATTTCAAATTGTGCTTTATTTCATTTCAGCTTCAGCAGATTCTCATCAGACTACGAAAAACTACGTTTTCCGTAGGCTGCCTTGTGTATTTAAAAATTGGATACAACAAAAATAATACGCGCACACGACAATAAACTGATTATTTGAATTTGACTGAGAATCGAAAATCAGTATTTTCCGAATCAATTACAGTCGATATTATCATATTCAAAGATACATTCTTTTTTATATCTACGTTGAGCTCTGCTACAACCGGCAGGCAGTACTTCCCTGGACTCTCTTATACCAGCCTCGTTGCTATTTTAACTAATAAACAATTGCTAGTCACTTTTTCATTCAGTTTACCGTAATTTTGCTTTTGAAGTGTACATTTATCTAATTAATTGTATGGCCATTAAAATGATTATTATTTAGATTTGAAAATCATTTTAAAACAAAATATCAAATTATTTATTTTAATATATAAATATAAATAAATTAAAATAGATCAATAAGCCGGAGCCATTATACATTTTATAAACAAATCAAGATACATTATCAAGTAAAAATAATTATTTTGTTATAGAGACCATTTTAAATTTATATTTATTACATATTTATACCAAAGAATTACTGTATATACATCACGCAGAGGTTTGAAAAAATTGTATTTTCTATATATTCGGTCAATTAAATATATCTATTTTTCTCACTGTACATTTTTATCATGTTTTGTGTAGATTGAAAATATCTAATGAAATTTAAAAATGATAATATGGACATTTGGGCTGCAAAATATATTTGAAAGAGCTGCTTATGATTAGATAGCTTTAATCCATTTAATACTATTTAGAACTGTAAATAAGCTGAACAACAGGCTTTTTATTGTAAAATAGCTAAATTAAATTTTAAAAAATCTAAATCTGATGTTCAAGTATAACGGAGTGAACATGTTTTTGTTTTGAAATTTTTTTGATATTTTACCATATTAAATAACTATTTAATTGTAATAAAGATCTTCATCAGAAATTATTTTAAACAAATATCAGTTAGTTTATGAAGCTAAAATTGGCTAATAATTTACAAACATTATTACTAATCCAAGAAATTTTAATAAAAGAAATGACTAACTAACCAAGCTCACTAAACGGAGGCACCATTTTCCCTTCCATTTTGTCAAACGGCAGGACATATTCCCAAAGAATACTGTCTTGAAAATCAAAGCGCATGTTTTCAAGACCCGAAGAACAATCTTGCATATTCACCCAATAGTTCCTGTTATTCCAAACACTCTCAATACCAAGAAACACATTAGTATCTAAACTGTAGGAGTTTCCGCTCAAAGGTTCTATAAAAAAGGCTTGAGCAACTTCACGCTTTCCTGGAAGAACTAATACCCATGCATGAACTCTTAATCCAAATAACGGATCTTCTGGAGGTATGAGAGCGGCATTCTCCTTTCGATGTGCATCTTCGAGTTCTTCTGACTTTTTTGCAATCTCTTTATCAATTTTCCGTTTCATCATCATCTGTTCATACTTCGATTTTAGACTTTTAGTTGGTTTAATTGCGTATTTATTAGACGTAGTACTTTCATTTGTTTCTACTTTGTTTTCTTTTTGAATTAACAATGGACAATGTTCACGAGTCATATCCATGTAACATATTTCTCTAGTTGCATATCCGCTAACAATGTAAGCATCATATCCAACGCCTATTAATATAGAGCATAATATATTTGAGTATTCAAAACAAGTGCCTTTACGAATTTTCATAGAGGTATGAGGACTTAGAAGGCGTTTTGGTAATTCAGTCGAAGGCAACAGTGGAACAAAATCTAGATAATCGGAAATAAAAGTAGCTGCCCCTTCCCATGTATATAGGTCGTCATAAGGTAGACGCGTAGGACGGATTGTTGTACACACAAATTTTTCAATACAACATTCATTTTCAGATATTAAGAATAATTTAGTTCGATCACGGCAAAGTAAGGAATACTGTCGCTGAAAACTTTCTGCATATTTTATTAATAACGATTCTTTTATTGTATTACTTTTATACGAAGGCGGAAATATTTCGTTCGAAAAATTTTCTGGAAGCATGCTAAAGTCTTTTGGTAAATAAAGAGGACTGAATACTGCTAAGTTTGAATCGTCTGCCATGGTAGACTTCTTGTTTATATTTGTTTTGGTATAATCAGGTGTGAGGGTTTCGTTTTTGCTTTCCAGTAAATCATCGTTTGAATGTATTATTTCAGAATCTGAACTGTCCTTAAGGACGTCGCATACATCAATACTCATTTTATTTATTACTAAAGGTTAAATATATAAATTAAGTTGCAGAGAAAAGTTATATCAAAAAATAAAATAATTTAAAAAAATTATAACATTTCAAGTAAGCATCAAGTAAGTATGAACAAAATGTGTAATAATATACAAGTTAATAGACAAAATATAAAGTTTGAAATGTTAATTAACTGCAGCAAATTCAGGTTGTTCTAATTAAGTAAATTAGTTTATTGTCAGCAATTTTTAACAATGATGCTACTACTGGCAGAACTATTCTAAAAAAATAAACATTGTATAATTTAAATTAAATAAGATTCTTTTATACAATACAGAAAATAATCATAAACAATAGACGAAGAGCTTGGGGTAAAACTATAAGTTGTATTTAGTAGTGAAAAAATTTCGATAAATTAGATAAACAGGTTAAAACTACTTCTGAAAAGCGAAAGTTATTTTACATGTTTAAAAAGGTGCATATTATATTTAACCCATCACATTTTAAAAGTAAACGCAATTAGCCTAGTAACGAAATTTACAAGTCTACATTTAAACAACAAACGTTGTGTAACAGCATGTAAAGGCCCCAGCTTCAAGTAAATGCCATAAGACCTAACAAACTCGGTCAAAGTGCCATAGATATAGAGTTATTGTACTGATAGGGGGCCCTTAACAGGACCGGTCGTGCGTTCTCCGGTAAATGCCGAGAAAGGTCCTTCAGTGTGAAGATGTCCTAGAGTCTTGGATTGACTTGGGCTGTGTTTCCTTCAGTTGTTGCGTTGTAATCTCGATGTGGAAACTTCGTTGAAGTTCTGCATTAATTGGCTCGTCTCGCTGGTTGTACAAAAACAAGATTGGTGTCACTGATGTTGCCAATTGTTGGTGAAGACAATCCAATAATCAGCCGACAGCTGCACACGTAACGCAAAGCAGAAGGCAAACGCGACAACTGAACTGCATGGTAAATTTACCGTGCTTAAATAGCCATGCCATATATGTTACTTGCACACTATTGGTTAACGGCAAGTTTCGCTTTTTTCTCATTGGTGCAGCGTAAATCAAATTGAATTTAATTTACGCAATATGTCGGCGATTGATTTGTGTCGTTACAATGTTGTAACGACACAAATCAATCGGTGACATATTGCGTAAATAAAATTCAAATCTATTTACGTTGCACCAATGAGAAAAAAGCAATCGCCGTTTAACCACGTTAAACGACGTTTAACCAATAGTATGCAAGCACACATTGCATGCTATTTAAGCACGGTAATTTACCATGCAAGTCAGTTGTGACATTTGCATTCTACCTGCTTCACGTTTCTGCTTGATCGGCTGTCAGCGCATATTGCACTTTACCGGTTGTCAATCCCTACTCGTCTTGATGCGAGATACCAGAGAGACGAGCCAATTGAGTGCAGGACCTGCATGACACCATACACAACGCGATCACAGCTCAACCACGGGAGCAAAAACTCAACCAGAGTCCACCCAAGGCTCTAGGACATCTTCAACTCTGAAGACTTCAAGCGAACGCATTACCAGGCCCTCTTAATGGCCCCCATATCAGTAACTAATCTCTATTCAGAGCACCTTAACCGAGTTTGTAACGTCGTACGGCATTTACTTGAAGCCGGGGCGTTTACAAAATTGGCGACCGCGCCAGGATAGTGATTATTGTTCTGATTTTTTTTGTATAAATAAAATTGACTTCCTTTTTCATTTATTTGGGATAAATCGTGGTCATCTGTTGAATTTTTTGGGTATATATATATATATATATATTCGTGGTGTGTATTGGAGGATATAATAATAGATTGATCCTGGCTTTTCTAAAATTTTGTTGGGTATATATTCGTGAATTTGTGGTGTGAGCATTCAAAGGCTAACGAGGCCTCTGTTCGTCTTCCCTAAAGGAAAATTTCAAATTTTGGAAGCAGTGTGTTATTCTTGCTGTTGAAAATAATAATTCATTGGCAACGGGACCTTGTTTGTCTTCCCTACGGGACAATTTCAATTTTTGGAAGGAGTGACGCTGTTCTGTGTTGAAATAATAATATATTGTCATCAAAGGCCATCGGGGCCTCTGTTCGTTTTTTCCTTTTGTACTGGACAATATCAAGCAACAGTGGAACCTGTTTGTGGGACAATTTCAATTTTTGGAAGGAGTGACGCTGTTCTGTGTTGAAATAATAATACATTGTCATCAAAGGCCATCGGGGCCTCTGTTCGTTTTTTTTTCCTTTTGTACTGGACAATATCAAGCAACAGTGGAAGCTGTTTGTGGGTAAGCGTTTCGTTATATAGTTATACATTTATATATGCATTTTCATATTGCTTATAAATTTATGCTTTTAAGATCCCGTAAGATTGTTAAAATGTCAGGTCCAATTTTAGATATTGATGTTCCTGTTTGGGATGGAGATAGTGAGCTATTCTTTATGCGCGTAGACTCCGCTTTCTCCCTGTTTCCTGATTATGACAGTGATCAAAAACTGTCAAAGGTTTTTTGCTAAACTACCTTTTGAATTGCAGCGACGGATTTATCCTAAGCTTGAGGCCATTAGGAAGCTACATAATCCCATTTTGGGCCTACAAAACGAGGTAGAATCCTTGCTTGGACCCACTGAAACTGAGCAGATAATACACAAATATGCGCAGTTAGATATGCCAAATCTTGGCCCCATAGAAATACTGAGGGAATTACGGAAACGTTGGTATAAAACCAACATTTCTGACCATGAGGCTAAAGTTGTTTTTATTAACAATCTTCCCAAACATTAAAACTCTTTGCCAGACAGCTCCCCAACACTCTCTCTATAGATGACTTATCTGAGAGATTTGAGTTAGAATATAGGGTTTTGGAACCCAAAGTGAATCCATCATCCTTTTCTTCACCCCCGCAAGATGATAGAATCTCCTCTTTAGAGAGAACAGTGGCGAACATGGCCAAAGTTCTAGAAGGATTGGCTATTACCAAATCGGAGATAAATCATGTGAATGCTCGACCAAAATTCGTTTCCAAGTCAAATTATAATGGTAGGCGGCGATCGAGATCTCCGCAATCATTTAATAAATATGTTCCAAAGAACTGGTGTTATAACCACCAGAAGTTTTTTATGCTTGCCAAGTTTGTCTTTGTCGTTTCGAAGAATTTCCGAATGAGTGTCAATTTCCACAGCTGACGGAGAGGACAACAGACCGCAGGTACAAGGGTGCATTAGCATCGGGAAACGTCTGGCGCAGGAAGTAGAAGACCGTACTTTCTGCACATCAACGGCATCAACGGCGCGACAGGGAAGAAGCCAACTACAATCCGTCATCCCTATCGACTCTTTTCGTCCACGCCGAATTTTTCACATAGAGAACCAAACAGACAATGCCGGTCGCAATCACCAGCCTACTTGTTTGCATGACCCGGCCAAACAGCCAAACGAACTTCTGCACATTCTTGATTTCAAAACTGGCGAAGAATACATCGTAGACACAGGTGCGGCAGTCTCAGTTCTCAAAGGTGATTCAATGGCCGAGATGTCGCTAGGCGTTCTTCTGGCAACAGCTACAGGCGAGCCCATACCAACTTATGGCTGCCAATACCGCACACTCAACATAGGTCTACGACGTGAATTTTCCACAACTTCATCATTGCCAAGGTCTCACATAATATAATAGGCCTTGATTTCCTTCTAAAA